>CP092880.1:4371940-4479359 GCA_030710605.1 Cordylochernes scorpioides
CCTCCAGAGCTGTAGAATAAACACCTCCCTTGTCTTCACGCAGTAATTTCTGGTGTCTTAGTGTGAAGTGAATTCCGTATCTGAGAAAACCTTGACATTTTTCTGTCTGGTGTTGACGCTGAGGTTGTGTTCTTTATTTGGCTGATTGACTCAGCTGAGTTCTTGTGACGAAGGAGTCGTCTCCGCCTTTGTCGGTTCAAAGCCCGGATGAAAAAGGAGGAGGGGAGCAGTAACAAGCTCACTAAAAAACCTGGGTTCAGCTGGCCCGGCTGATAGTACCCTGTAAGGGCTCCTAATCCAGGGATACAGGATGAGCAGAGTTTGTACTCCATGTTAGGAGTGGCTGCACATGCCGTCTGTTCCTCATGTCAGAGGCGGCCATTTATTTTATAGCTAAGTCGGCCTGCCAACTGATTAGTGCTCCCAGTCTTAATGACAAATGCAGACGCATTCTACTTCACCCAGTCATGATGGTCTACAAGCTTGATACCTTAATATGAGTGAGTGTAGATAAGAAAGAAGAAGAAGAAGGTGTCGATTCTTGATTAGATGTGATATTTGGCGTTCTATCAGCACCTTCTACGCCGTCCATATCTAACATTTGGTGTTCTAGCAGTTAGGATATAGGAGTGTTGTTCCAGAATGGGACACATTTTCTCTATTTGAAAGGGTTATTGACAGGAATGTCTCTGAAGGATGACTTTTACTATCGCGGGGAATGTCTCATTATGATGTCAACGGGGGTCGCAACTTCCTGTAAGATTGACCTGGAATGATTTCCGGGGTCGTCTGCTACCGAAATGTGTGATTGGGTGGCGACTTCTGGATTAATGTAGCATAATGTGGCTTACTGCGGCCGAGTCTAAACCTGGCTTAATGTGTTTAAATGTAGCTCTAGCTTAATGTAGCTGAGTCTAACTCTGGCTTTCTGCGGTTGAGTCTAATTCTGGCGTAAGGCGGTTAAGTGTAGCTCTGGCTTACTGCGGCCGAGTCTAGCTCTGGCTTATTATTGTATTAGCAAACTTAAATACATTTATTCTAGCTCTGACTTCTTGCGGTTGAGTCTAGCTCTGGCTTTCTATGGTTGAGCCTAGCTCTGGCTTAATGTGGTTGCGTGTAACGCTAGCTAACTGCGGTTGAGTGTAGCTTTGGCTTACTGCGGCCGAGTCTAAATCTCGCTTACTGCGGTTGAGTCTAACTCTGGCTTTCTGCGGTTGAGTCTAGCTCTGGCTTACTGCGGTTGAGTCTTGCTCAACAAAAGAACCTGTGATAAGAGAATATCGAAGTGAAAGTATATAATGCTATAGTATTTTAATAACACGGTAATAGTTTTACAATTTTTAAATTTAAAAAAGACTCCTAAACTATTAATGCAATTCGTTTATCTCAAAATATTTGTCGAGAATGAACGTCCCAAGTTTCTAGTAAACATTAAGATGGCTCTTTTTTATCTTCAACGGGAAACTAAGTTCTTTAGGAATAATTTCAGAAAAACTGTTGACTAACGATGGAATTTCACCAAGCTAACTTGTCATTGTTTTCTAAGCTAGGGCCTTACTAACAATCTGGGAGAACGCTATGGAGGTTGCCTTGGGCGCCACCTATGGGAAGCTACTACTTCGAACGCACCTGATTCGTCAAGGCTGAGAAATTTGATCGTTCCAAAAGATGTTGGTATGTTACCAGACTGTGAACCCAACAACTTCATCACAATACTCTTTGTCGTGCTCTTTGTAATCGTTATTTCGCAGCTTATTTTCTGGGGTTGTGTCTTCTTCTGCAAGCTGGTAACGTCAGAGTGCCATAAACGTTCTCAAGACAGCAAGGCGTTTTTCCGTCCGCCAATGCCGTGTGCGGCAGCTCCCATACAGCCGTGTATGATCCGTTCTGTGTGTCTGCCCATTCTTCAGTGCGAGAACAAGTCACGGCCTGTAGCCTCCAATTACGGTAGCCCTACCTATCCTATAGTCTCCCAAACAATGCCCCCTGAATCCTACTGCCTAACTGAGAGACCGCCAACTACTGGCACTCCAAACTATGTCTATAGTTACCGACAGAAAACTTTTCCACGTACCCTGGATATCAGCCGCAGGCCATATTCCCTCCCGGGCAAATATTCCACCTTACCCAAGTACAAGTTCCCCTATGAAAAATACCCCATCCTCACTGATTCTGATACTTCTTCCCATACTGATGATTCCTACAGGCCTACCAGAAACTACTGAGGGAAAAGAAGGTGAAGAGGTGTTAAATACATTTCATAACTTGAGCTGTATCTCTCTCATCACTATAATCCTCTCTAATCCTCAGGAACAAGTTGAATAGACGAACAGTCAAATGTGATAACTCAGACATAAGAGAATTAAAGATATTGAGAAGTTCTGGAATGGCTCGATTGATTTGCAAGTATATGTACTGGTCTCTTGGTGACTCCATGGGAAGTTAAAAAAAACTTCATTTCCGCAGCATGACCTATATTAGGCTAGAGATTATCATATGCTAACCTGTATTTACATAAAACCATATGCAACTATGTATGTACTATTAGTGATAATACTCTGTTCTCTCACTGATAAATAATAATTTACCAATGTTGTTGCCGTGTCCAATGAAGAGCCTCAGATGTCTCTATACATCTCTATCACAGCAATATCCTCTATCTTGGGTGTGTAAAGCTGCTGTTCTGGGTCCATGTCAATTTTCTGTTGCTGTTGTTGTTGTGTCCAATGAAGAACCTCAGATTTTCTCCATACATCTCGACCACAGCAGTCTCAATGTCCTCTATCTTGGGTGTGTAAAGCTGCTGCTCTGGGTCCATGTCAATTTTCTGTTGTTGTTGCCGTGTCCAATGAAGAGCCTCGGATGTCTCCATACACCTCTATTACAGCAGTTGCAATGTTCTCTATCTTGGGTGTGTAAAGCTGATGTTCTGTATCCATGTCAATTTTCTGTTGCTGTTGTTGTCGTGTCCAATGAAGAGCCTCAGATGTCTCCATACATCTCTATCACAGCAGTTGCAAAGTCCTCTACTTTGGGTGTGTAAAGCTGATGTTCAGGGTCCATGTCAATTTTCTGTTGTTGTCGTGTCCAATGAAGAGCCTCAGATGTCTCCATACATCTCTATCACAGCAGTCGCAATGACCTCTATCTTGGGTGTGTAAAGCTGATGTTCCGGGTCCATGTCAATTTTCTGTTGTCGTTGTCGTGTCCAATGAAGAGCCTCAGATGTCTCCATACATCTCTTTCACAGCAGTCGCTATGTCCTCTATCTTGGGTGTGTAAAGCTGCTGTTCTGATTCCATGTCAATTTTCTGTTGTTGTTGTCGTGTCCAATGAAGAGCCTCAGATGTCTCCATACATCTCTATCACAGCAGTCGCAATGTCCACTATCTTGGGTGTGTAAAGCTGATGTTCTGGGTCCATGTCAATTTTCTGTTGTTGTTGTCGTGTTCAATGAAGAGCCTCAGTTGTCTCCATACATCTCTATCACAGCAGTTGCAATGTCCTCTATAATTTAATAATTTACAAGAATAATTGATTATAATAGAGGCATGCCGTTACATTTCCCCCATTGAGGAAAGTCAGTCTTTAAATCGTTTGGGTGGCTTGATGAATCCCTGGACCTTGTTGTAATGGTGCCGTTCTTATGCTCATTCCTGGGTTCCTGATTTGGAAGGGTATTAGAAGAGTATCGAGTTCGTCAGGGACTTGAGCCTGTTCCTTGTCACCATTCGGGGAAAGTCCTTCTGGTAAATTAGACTTTGTGATCTCCGGGATTCTCCTTAGCTGTTGATTTGGACTTTCAAGATTCGTGTATCCTATGAAGGAGCTGTTGCGGCGGTACTCACCAGTAGGTGTTTGCACTTTATATGATCTTGGAGCTACTTCTTGGGTAACTTTAGCAGAGATCTATTCACGGTAATGCAGTTTCAGCATTATATTTTACCTTCCTTGAAGCTTGGCATCGTCTTAGCTGTCTTATCGTGATGATGTTTTCAGTTTCGCTCGCTTCTTTCTTTGTGCTGTGGATGTCTCTTTTTGGATTTCTGGTTCCAACTGATGAGTGCTGGTGGGAAGGAAAGTCCTTCGACTGAACAGACACTGGGCCAGTGTCGGAAGACCATCTCTAGGAGTGATGTAGAAGTTTGATAGTGCTAATTCCACTTCTTTGTCCTTATACTAGTTCATAGGTAGTTCTCTTTTTATTATAACACAGTGTAATTTTTATATTTCTTAATTATGAAGTCTTAAATACATCATTTTTTTCGGTTTTAAGTTAATCAGTTAATTTAAGCACGTGGCGTGTTATTAAGATTCAAGGTAAAATGGTAAACGACTAAAGATTTCTCAAAGTAAATTTTTGTTTTAAAATCCTAGCTTTCAAATGATAATCATCGTTATTCAACAGACTTAACGTCGATCTATTTCTCACAAGAACTGTTTACTCTTTTTTCCCTTGTGAAGATGCCTTGATGAAGAGCGATTATCACTTAAAAGCTTGCGTTCATTTCAAAATAAAAATGGGAACTCATTGTGAGAAAAATCTTTGTAGTTTTTAAATAACTTATAAGATATGATGCGATATATATGCATCACCAGTACAAGTTTCTAAGTTGCATATTTATGGAAGGCAGGTAGGTACACTAATGAACAAAACTTAAGGAAGTTGTACCTTTCAGCATGTATATCGGGATTCAGACAATAACTCTGAAAGATACACTCGTGGACAAAACTTAGTTGTACCTTTCAACATGTATATCGGGATTCAGACAATAACTCTGAAAGATACACTCATGGACAAAACTTAAGGAAGTTGTACCTTTCAGCATATATATCGGGATTCAGACAATAACTCTGAAAGATACACTCATGGACAAAACTTAAGGAAGTTGTACCTTTTAACATGTATATCGGGATTCAGACAATAACTCTGAGAGATACACTAATGGACAAAACTTAAGGAAGTTGTATCTTTTTAACATGTATATCGAGATTCAGACAATAACTCTGAAAGATATTACAGTGACCTTTATTGAAGACACATGAGATAACCAAGTATAAACAAAATTAACTCAGTCTCCTTAAAAATATACATAGACGACTGGTGACATCAAAGACCTTGCACTTCCTTAAGTTTTGTCCATGAATGTATTTGCATATCGAACGTATAATGACTAGGTAAAAGAAAAGAACGCAGCGTTTAGGGGAAACAGAGATTTAATACAAGACGTTCTGTCGTACTTACAGAGTCGGTTACTTGCACTCCAACTTGTCACTTGGAGCAACGTCAGTCCAGCGAGGATCAATGTCCAGCAGGCGGCAAGACTCGTCCCACAGCCGAGCAGCTGCAGCAGTGTCCCGAGCCCACGGCGCGCTGAGGGCAGGAGCACAGTCGACGAGGTACCCACGGGCTCGTGTCACGGCGGCCCAAACTGTGGTCTGGGCTCCGGCCCGCGGGGACTTGAGGAACGGCCATAGCACAGGAACTACCAACGCCCGGACCGGCCAGGCCATGTTACGGGCGATGGCCGTGCGAACTCCGCCGGGACTTACCGAGCTCACTGCCACACCGCGATGTTCCAGACGTCGCCCCAACTCACCGGCAATCAGCACGTTGGCAAGTTTGGTGGAGCAGTAAGTCCAGTAGGGGTGTTGCACCCACGCTCGAGGACCGTCCAAGTCCTTGGCGGTATCTAGCCGCGCCCACCAGTGCGTTACGCTCGCCACGAATACGACACAAGCGTTCTTTGTACGCAGCAGTAGAGGTAACAGCAAGGATGTCAGCAGGAATGGTCCTAGATGATTCACAGCCCATTGTAGTTCTAAGCCATCCTCAGTTGCCAGACCAGCTTTTGAGGGTGTCATACCAGCATTGTGAACTAACATATCCAGACGAGACTCAGAGTTGAGTATATGCTGGGCGAAATGCCGGATGGAATGTAGGGAGGATAGATCGAGATGCCGGTACACCACGGAGGAGTTGCCTGTGGAGGCACGCACGATGTCAGCCGCCTGTTCCCCGCGGCTAGCGTCCCTACATGCCAGGATCACCCGGGCGCCCCTCGCAGCCAGGTCCCGAGCGGTCTCCAGGCCGAGACCGCAGTTGGAGCCGGTCACCACTGCAGTCTGGCCATCAAGGCGGGCCTCACCGCACCGGCCTTCAATCAGCCGCAGGTAGAGCTTGATGGCCGCTAGCAGACCGAGCGCCGCTACCAGCACCGCCTGCCACATGCCGCCCACTAACACCGGCAGATAAATGTCAGCGCCACCGCTCCTGGGACCTACTTTCTCCCTCAACCCTTTCTATTTTTATCCTCATTTTAAAGTCACTTCTTCATTAAACACACGTTAATTAACTTAAAATTCTATATAGGATAACTAGGTCGTTCATTTTGAGAATTGAATTCTTCTTTCTCCTGGTACACACCCAATAACATAATACAAGGTTGTCCCAAAAGTGTGTAAACACTTGCAAAAAAAAAAAAATTGAAATACCAATATTATTCGCCGTTATGTATAACGTCTTTGTATTATGTATAAAGTAATTATACTATGTATTCGCCGTTATGTATAATATCTTTGTATTATGTATAAAGTAATTGTATTATGTATTATATTATGTATTCACCGTAATAATATTATTCGCCAAGTAATAAAAAAAGCACGAACATTTGGGACAACCTTATAGCAAAGAGAGATTAGGGGACTCAGTGTTCAAATGTAGAATACAACGTCATGAGGATCTATCACAGAAACCATTTATAGTATATTTCTGACGTGTACTTGGCTAAGTTATCTAGGCCGTGTGTATATGAATGTAGTTCATGTACAGAATACACACGTATTCTTATTTCAATATATTGTGGCAAAGAAATAATTTATATTTTATTATTCAATTTAATTATACAATTTTTATTTTATTTCCAAAGCGCTATATCCCGCAAGGGATACTAGCGCCAAACAAGGAGAAAAGTTTATTTACATAAGTTATTTACATTATTCAACGCATGAAAACATTAGAGATCCAGATTTTGTAGAAAGTTTAGAATGTATTTACAAAATGAATTAAACTTTAAATATGATTTTTATCGGAAATCAAATCGTTAAGTTCACAAACAACTATGAAACAACAATGAAAATATTCAACACAGAATATTACTATGAATTTGTGAAATAATCATACATGGTTCTTAGCTTGCTTGTTCAATGTTCTCTAGCTGTATATAGTATCTTTGGGGTTTGTTTGATAATTGTCGACAGGTCGTAATGACGTCATCAATAAATACTTTAATATCTTAAGATATACTAAAACTCGATTTCTACTCTATAATATACACTCATAAGACAAAACTTAAGAAAATGAAAAGTATTTGATGTCTATTTTTTCAAGGAGACAGGGGCAATGTTGTTCACACTTGGTTATCTCGTGTGTCTTCAATAAAGGTCGCTGTGATATCTTTCAGAGTTATTGTCTGAATTCCGATATACATGCTAAAAGGTACAACTTCCTTAAGTTTTGTCCATGAGTGTATCTTTCAGAGTTATTGTCTCAATCCCGATATACATGCTAAAAGGTACAACTTCCTTAAGTTTTGTCCATGAGTGTATCTTTCAGAGTTATTGTCAAAATCCCGAAATACATGCTAAAAGGTACAACTTCCTTAAGTTTTGTCCATGAGTGTATCTTTCAGAGTTATTGTCTCAATCCCGATATACATGTTAAAAGGTACAACTTCCTTAAGTTTTGTCCATGAGTGTATCTTTCAGAGTTATTGTCTGAATCCCGAAATACATGCTAAAAGGTACAACTTCCTTAAGTTTTGTCCATGAGTGTATCTTTCAGAGTTATTGTCTGAATCCCGAAATACATGCTAAAAGGTACAACTTCCTTAAATTTTGTCCATGAGTGTATCTTTCAGAGTTATTGTCTGAATCCCGAAATACATGCTAAAAGGTACAACTTCCTTAAGTTTTGTCCATGAGTGTATCTTTCAGAGTTATTGTCTGAATCCCGAAATACATGCTAAAAAGTACAACTTCCTTAAGTTTTGTCCATGAGTGTATCTTTCAGAGTTATTGTCTGAATCCCGAAATACATGCTTAAAGGTACAACTTCCTTAATTCCATGAATATAGATAGTGCATTAATGCATTACACTGGTTTACAATGAAAAAGATGTTTTTGAAAATGCATCAGTTTCTGACTTAATTTGAGGTGCTGATCACGAATATAATGTTAGTTTTTATGTATCTCATTAATTTTTAGAGATATAACATATACATATTTAAGCCACAATGTGGTACATCAGTCCATATAAGTGGTACGAAAAACACATTGAACGCAAATAAAAACTGAGAACGTCATACCAAAAGATACTTTATTTACTGTAGTATAAGAAAACAGAATCTAAAAAAATGTAAAATGCTACAGTCAATCCTTCATGAATTTCAACCTTTTTGATTTTCTCTTATAAGTGTATTCCGGCAGGTCGCGGGACAGATTCCAGCAGTAATCTGCCATCATGTGGCAGTCCCAGACACCTTGATATCTCTCTTCCATCACTTTCATGTCTTGATGGAATCGCTCGTCTTGTTCATCACTATATGCACCGAGATTATCAGGGAATTTGTCCAGGTGACTATGCAAGTAGTGACTCATATTTACACCCAAAGCTTCATAGCTTTTAATCATATTTTGGACAAGCTCTTTGTAATTATCGTCTCTTCTATTACCTAAAAATCCATGTACTATAGCCTTAAAACCTGACCATGCTGCTTCTTCAATTCCATTCGTGGTTATTAGAAATTTTGAATAACAATGGAGATGTTGCGCTACTTATTTGATTGTGCTGTTCTGTCTGAGGAAAGACGAAAACTAAATGATAAAACGGGGCAACTTTGTCCTTCATTTCCGGCACTAATTAATGAAATATCAAAGAATAGGTATATAGCGGTGGCGATATTTGGATTCCACAGGATTATATCCCGGAAAAAGGCCACACAGTGTTCTCCCCATTCCTTGTAAACTGGCGAATCCTGTATAGGGCGAGAGGCCCTAAATAAAGACTTTGTTGTTGTATTAGAATATTTGGGGCTTTCAATGTGTTTTTCTAGAATCGTATGTTCAATTCTTGAAAGGTTGTTCATGTTAGTTTCGCAAGTTAATCGACATCTAACAGCTTATATGGACTTTCTTTTAGATTACTAAATTGATAAGACCATTTATTGATTGTTTGTACAGACATAAGTTACTGATGACTTGCGTCATCTATAGGAATAAATATCAACTTATCATTGATTTCTAACTATTTCATAATATTGGCTGGATACCATTTCTTGAAAAAATTTATCTGGTTTGTTACACTAACAACATCATCTGGTTCGTTAAAAAAAAGTCGGTGGACGAGTGGGTAACTCCCTCGATTCCCGACAGTCATGAACCGGGATTGAATCCTGCGTTAACATTTTGTTTTAATATGTGAATAACCTTCACATATTATTCATTGTTTCAATTATCGTGAACTAGGTTGCTCTTGCTGAGCGGTACCTATTAATGTGATTTTGAACCGGCTGGTTCGTTAAACAAACTAGCAAGATCTTCTGCATAATAAATAATAATTTGACCCTATTATATTTGCGCAAGATAGCAGGATGTGCTTTGTTTATAATATTGAATTGCACTTGTGGAAACGAAGAACAAAACCCTGAACACCTTCTGATAAATTGTCGTTAACTTCTGTTCTAAGGGAAGAAAACCAACTTTACCTGACAAATACAAAACAAGTTGTTTACACAATAAAGACCAATACATCAAATTTAATAGATTCTGCAGGCTGTATATTTTAAGGCGAAAGTATTGACTCTACATATTTCAAGCTACTATTTATAATTACTATTGTTGGCTTCCGTAGGCGTTTCTTACTGGGAAAAAGAAAGAGAGGATTCAATGAAAATAATTTAGTAGTCTTTATTAAAACAAAATCATAATAGTGAATAATACATATAACAGAGAGTACCGTCGTCTTCCGGGTATTCCTTCTACTGGGGAGCTCGGATTCTATATTCTGTGCGTTTATAATCTGTTTATTTGTGGCTCTCTGGTCGGGATGGCGCCTACATTCGGCCATTCCTGGATTTCAATCGTCCTCGATTGAACCTTGCGTTGCAGGAACGTCGTGGGTTGCGTCGGGGGGTATCTTCTACTTCTGGCTCCTCGTCCGGACTTTCTTCTGTAGCTGAGTCATCTTCTTCACTGTGCCAAGACTTCAGTTGACTGATATGGGCCGTTGTCGTGTAGAACCGTCCACTGGTTCTTTCGCTTAACTGAGTCACTCTATACGTGTCGCTTGGCAGAACCTCGGTAATTATCAAAGGTCCTCGATATTTGGGTTGTGCCTTGGTTGGTTCACCCGTCATTTTGGGTACATGCCTCATCACTACAATTTCTCCTACTTCGAATTGGATTGTACGGCACCTCTTCTTATCGTAGTATGTCTTCATAGTTTCTTGTTTGTTCTCAATTTGGGATCTCACACTCTCTTGAATTCTATCCGGCTCGGTCCATGGGTCCACGTCTTCGTCCATCTGTAGCACCATTCCTGCTAATCCCTCAGCACTCGCATCGCAATGTACTTCTGTCTTGAGTTCAGGGTTGTAATGAGCTAGTACCGGATATTCGACCAGATCCTTTCGTAGTCCTCCAAATGACCTTCGCTGTTCTTCCTTCCATTCAAATTGTGAACCTTTCTTCGTAAGTCTGCTTAGCGGTTCTGCTTTCCTCGCGAAGTCCTTTACAAATCGTCTGAAGAAGTTCGTCAGTCCCAGAAAGCGTCGTATGTCGTGGACATTCTTGGGTTCTGGAAATTCTTCTATCGCCTTGATCTTTCTTGGGCCTGGCTTAAGTCCGCCTGTACTGATGACATACCCTAAGAACTCAACTTCCCTCCTTCCGAACTCACATTTGGAGGGTTTCAGTGTCAGCTTCGCTGATCTTATTCTTTCGAGGACTTCCCTCAACCTTTCGATCATCTCCCGCCAATCTTTTGCCGGGATAATCACGTCGTCGAGATAGCAGAATGCCTTCTTGTTCAGCAGCGGACCTAGGACAGTGTGCATCAGTCTTTGGAATTCAGCTGGTGCGTTGGCGAGTCCAAAAATCATCCTTTCGAATTGACCTGTATCATCTGGGGTGATGAATGCTGTCTTTAATTTTGCCTTATCGGTCAGTGGTATCTGCAAATATCCATGCGCCAGATCCAGAGTGGTGAAGAATTTCGCATTCCTTAGGCCTTCCAGAAGGTCGTCTATCCTTGGTAATGGGAACTTGTCCTTAACTGTTTGAATGTTGAGTCTCCTATAATCTACCACCAGACGATGATCTCCAGTTTTCTTTCTCACAAGTAGGACGGGACTAGCGTAGGGTGATCTAGTTTCCGTGACTATTCCATTGTCCTTCCACTCTCTGACAATCTCCCTGATTGCTTCGCGTTCACTTGCAGTCGTCTTATACGGTCTCAGACAGACTGGCTTGCTTCCATCAACCTCCTTAATGTCCATCTTGGTGACATCGGTGCACCCTAATTCCTCCATGCCAAGAGCGAAACAGTCTCTATACTCGTTTACTACATCTAGGATTTCTTGTCTCTCTTTCGAAGTCAGAGAATGATTGACGTTGATGTCCTCAGGCAGTATGGGGCGCTTACGTTTCATTTGGTCTTGTCCTTCCCTCTTCTCTTCATTTTTAGTCTGAAACGAATCCTCTGCGACGTCCAGGTTAACAACAATATCATCAAGGTTCAGTAGTTCAACCCGCCCTACACATTGGTTCTTCCTTACTCTCAACTTGCCCTTGCCAGCTGAGATGATGGGTACGGTCGTCTTTCCGTCGACCACTTCCAATAGGGAATCGACACAGGCGTCATCTACTCCTGTGAACAATACATATCCATCCTTTACCTCGTCTGTGATTGCACTTGTAAAGTTAATGGAGTCGCTCTCCAACTGAACAGTTTCGGTTGCTCTCAGTTCAACGCGACGCGACTTGATTTCTTCTTGCAGATTAGCAAACGGAAATTCGGTTGAATAGCCAATATGCAGTTCCTTACCGATTCTCGCGAAGGATACGTAGGGCAGATCTGTCCATGTTCTTCCAATTAGTAGGTCATAAGGTTGGGCATCATCGTTAACAATGAATACAGCGATTTCTTTTCCGACTACGCCATCAATCTCCAGGTCAACTGTCGTCTTCCCAACGGTCCTGGCAGCTGGTGCGGTCTGGTTACCGATGCCGTACAGACTAGTCGAGTCTGGTTCGATGTCGACGCTGATCCTCCTTGCGACCGATTCTCTCATTAGACAACTGCTGCTCCCGGTGTCTATCATTGCCTTCACGGTTTCCTTGTTGTCGATCTTGACATCCTTCAAATATACATCTGGCGGGACAGTCTCCAGTCCTTCGACTTCCAGGTTGGCTACTTTTAGTCCTTCTTTGGGTCTTGTGCAATTCCTTTCCTTGTGTCCCGTTTGACCGCATCCTCGGCATGTCAACGTAGTCCTGGGTGCTGGGCAGTCTCTGGCAATGTGTCCAAACTGATTGCAGTTGAAGCACTTCGGTTCTCCCTTGTCGTTTCTGATTGCACGGTTGACCATTCTCCTCGAGGTGTTAGGATACTTTTCACTGATTTCGTTCCTTGCAGCCTCTCTACTCGAAACATTCGTTCCTTGTTCAGTCTCTTTAACTTCGCTTCGGTTGGGAAATCTCGCAGATTTCTGCTGAAACGACGGTGGTGTGGTGTGTTTCGAATTCCAATGCGGAGGTCCCATCTCGGTGCGAACATTTTCGTACTCGTCCAGTTTATCCGCCAACTCATCTGGGTTGTTTAACTTGGTCCAATCGTCAATGAGATGATTACGCAGCACATTTGGAACTTTTTTCTTTAGCTGGTTAGTGACGGACAAATCCTTTAGGGCGTCGAAATTTTCCACGTTCATTCCTTCGATCCATTCGTTGAAATATCCTCGCAATTCGAAAGCGAAGTCTCTCCAGGAACCCTTTTGAGATCTCTCGTGCTTCTCGAATTTTTGTCTGAATTGTTCGGGGCTCAACTTGTACCGTTTTAGGAGCAACCTTTTCACGAACCTATAATCGCCGCTTTGTTCTTCTGTCTCCCGAGCGATTAATTGAGTCATTTCGTAAGGTAGCAATCCTAGGAGGCTGAACGCCCATTGGTCTTCATCCAATCCTAGTCGCTTTGCCTGTCTTTCGAAAAGAATTAGGTAAAAACTCAAATCATTGTCCTTCGACTCGTACTTGGGCATCAGTTTACGTATCTCGTAATGTGCGTCATTGCTGGTACTTCGAGACGTATCGTTGTTTCCGCGTGTAGTCTGGATGCGCAGCTTCTCAAGCTCGAATTCCATTACTATTTGTTCTTTTCGTTCCCGTTCGATTCGTTCCCGATCCTCGATTCGTTTCCGATCCTCGATTCGTTCCCGCTCCTCGATTCGTTCCCGCTCCTCGATTCGTTCCCGATCCTTGATCAGAGTCTCCAACAGTTGTTTTGCGAATTCTTCTTCGTAGGATTGGCTATTCAAAATAAGGTGTTTTAAGTCGACGATCCTGCTCTCTGGCGGTACTACCTCGCCGAGTTCATACGCCAACTTGCTCAAATCGCATTTCCTTACTTTCGCTAAATAAGTCATGTTGTTTTTTTTTTTTTTTTCAAAAGGAAAAATAAACAAGGCAAAAATTTTTTAAAATAAACAAATAAAACTGACTAAACCAGATACGTACTGTTTCAATTATTTCTTTAAACGAAATAAACTTTTCTTTGGTAATTTTGAGACAATACTTTTTTTTTTCTTTTTACCGCGATACTTTGCGATAATACTTTTTATTTGTTTCTTCAATTTACTTTAAAAATACTTTCTTTAGAATACTTTACTTTACTTTAAAATACTTTCTTTAGAATACTGTACTTTACTTTAAAATACTTTCTTTAAAATACTTCACTTTACTTTAAAATACTTTCTTTAAAATACTTCACTTTACTTTAAAATACTTTCTTTAGAATACTGTACTTTACTTTAAAATACTTTCTTTAAAATACTTCACTTTACTTTAAAATACTTTCTTTAAAATACTTCACTTTACTTTAAAATACTTTCTTTAAAATACTTCACTTTACTTTAAAATACTTTCTTTAAAATACTTCACTTTACTTTAAAATACTTTCTTTAAAATACTTCTTATCGAGATGATTTTGCAATAATACTTTTACCGAGGTGACTTGTAATAATACTTTTAGGAATAGGTAATTAAATTTCGTACATACCATGCAACTCCTCTTACGTTGATCGGTCACAGCGCCACGTCCTTCTCGTTTCCAAATTATTCCAGTGAATCTTCAATTTTCTTCAGGACCATCCCACTTCTGAATTTCTGTTGGCTTCCGTAGGCGTTTCTTACTGGGAAAAAGAAAGAGAGGATTCAATGAAAATAATTTAGTAGTCTTTATTAAAACAAAATCATAATAGTGAATAATACATATAACAGAGAGTACCTTCGTCTTCCGGGTATTCCTTCTACTGGGGAGCTCGGATTCTATATTCTGTGCGTTTATAATCTGTTTATTTGTGGCTCTCTGGTCGGGATGGCGCCTACACTATATGCAAAATTTGACATCGAATGTGTAATTTGCGTGCTTCCCAATGTTCAATAATGTTAATTTCACGATGATTTGATTTGTATATAATTTCAGATTTACACGCAATTATCCTAATTGTGGATATGGCGTGTCTTTGCAACTGTTAAATAAATAAATTTAAAAAATATATTAAATTCAAAATCATTATTTAATACTCGTTTGCTGAAGCCTAAATCTACTAAAGTCGTCTGCTAGAATAAATCCACAATACAATTGGGAAGAACTTCTGCTGCAAAAATCCATTAAATATATTCATCATTATGATACACTAGCGCGCCATCTGTTATGAAAATTCGAAACTATTTTAGACACATAAGATTCTTTTTGAAATTAAACAATTTCTACTTCCCTTACTTCAATATGGAAAAATTTATGGGAGCGCTGTAGAAATTGTTTAATTTCAAAAAGAATCTTCCATGTCTAAAATAGTTTTGAATTTTCATATTCATCAATATTTAGGGTAAATGTGTAAAACAAAAAAAAAATGTTTGAATATATCATTGAGATATATTTGTTGTTTCTTATCCCTTGTGTAAAGATTACACGAATTCCATGAGTTCATGCTCCTCGAGCTGATCTCATGGAATGGGGTGTAGGGGTGCAGCTTTCGTTGATCATGGCACCATGATCCAGGCACACTTTGGTGAAAGTCTGACTTTGCCTGTAGTTTGAGGCCGTTCCTAACATGGAAGCAGACGCCTTTGCTGCCGACTCTAACATAGTACAGACGCAGCTCCTCCGTATCCCTGGAGTGGGACCCTTGCTGAGGTCTATCAACTGGGTCAGTTGAAGTCAGAATTTTTAAGTGATGAAATAATATCGTTTATAAAAATGTGTTTTAAATTTTGTTTTAATCATCTTAAAGAGTCCATGCATCACCAGACCAGGTTATGAATATTTACGCAAAGGGTTTCCACGCCACCCAGGAGGTACCTGCTCAGCGCGTTAGCCTTTGTTTATAGTGGCGCTTCGCCTCCCGTAGAAGCCCTATTCCACTCTTCTGGCACAACCAGAGCATCCAACTCGCTCTCGGCCGAGCTGATGGTCCAGGCCCTGCCAGGAACTAGTCTGCCGATGCTATGGACTCCGTCTCAAAGAGTCAGGGGAGGGGAAAGCCTCAATATCTGAGGAAACATAAATTACGGACAGAGTCTCAAAGCAGACCTGCCTTCTACCTCACTTCCCAACTGACTGACGTCTCATTGTTGGACCGCTGGAAACGAGATTTTTATAGAGTTTTAAAAATATAAATTTTAATAATATTTTACATTTTAAACTATATTTTAAAAATAATTATAAATATAAAATATTTATATTCAATTATAAAATTATATATATGATCGAAAACTCAATAAAACTTCCAAACTAATTAATGAAAGTCGATTTTTTAAAAACTTGATTATCTATATGGGAATTAATTTGAGCATATAAAATTTGATGCTTTTTCTAACATATATTTTCTTTTTATATACTAGTGAGTAATTATATTTATCAAGAGTTGGAAATGAGTTTTCACCTTTTAAATGATCAAATTTATTTATTTATTTATTGTTACAAAAGCACGAAGTCCAAAGGACTATTGTGCTGTGCTAGTATTATTTACATATATATGATTAATTATTCACACGATGGATTAGTAGTGTTTTGTAAATTATTGTACAAATAGTTCTAAACTTAGCAAAGTTCTCATATGATAGAGTATATACACAAAGAGAATTTGGTAATGTTTCAAAGTATCTACATACAATTTGATTAGTCAGAGGGCACGTTAAAAGAAGATGCTCTGGTGATTCAACATCTAAGCGGCATTCACATGTTGGATCATTGATAGCATTCAGTTTGAATAGGAAACTTAAGAAGGCTACTAATACTAAACTACCACTCTTGACCTCAAAAGATTCCCTGATGAAATACAATTTGGGTTATAGCTACAAGAAAATAAGACCTAGGGTTTCAAAGACAGAATATACAAGGTGCGTTCATTAATTTCCAGGACTGCTCTGTATCTTTGAAAAATAAAAAAACTAATTTAATATTTTTCAAAATATGCCCCTCCTGCCTCAATACAACTGTTCCATCTTTTTATTCCAATTATCGAAGCAGGAGATAAAATCACTTTTTGAGAGGTTCCTCAAGGTTGCCTTCGATTCAGCTTGTATCATATCAACGTTGTCAAATTTCCTTCCTTTTAACTTCATTTTCAATTTAGGATAGAGGAAAAAGTCATTGGGGGCTAAGTCGGGGGAATGGGGTGGATGAGGGATCTGTATGGTTGAATGCTTGGCCAAGAACTGCAAAACAACATGGGCTGTGTGCGGCCGCGCATTATCGACGTGAAGCATCCAGTCATTGTTTTGCCATCTTTCAGGTCTTTTAAGGCGCACTGCCTCCCTAAAGCGCCTCATTATCCCCAAATAAACCTCTTGATTAATTGTACGTCCGAAAGGAACAAATTCATGGTGAACCAAACGATTAATATAAAAAATGTCACAAGCAATGTCTTGACTTTGGATTTTGTAAATCTTGCCTTTTTGGGTTTCGGTTCCCCTCTTTCAATCCATTGGCTGGATTGACGTTTGGTTTCCGGGTCATACTGATACACCCATGTCTCATCCCCGGTAATGATTTTTTGCATCCATTCTGGATCGGTCCGAGTCATTTCAATCATGTTTTTGCAGACATCCATTCTAACCTCCTTTTGTTCCTCTGTTAGAATCCGGGGGAACAAATTTTGAAGATGTCCGGAACATGTCCAAATATTTTGTTACTATTTGATGACACAGTCCTACAGATAGTCCAGTCTCTGAAAATAAGTCTTTGATAGAAATTATTCTGTTAGATTTAATTAATTCCTTTATTTTGAGCTTGTTTTCTTCGCAACGTAATGATCTTGGACGCCCAGTATGCTGATCATCGTTTACCTTTTCCCGACCTTTTTGGAAGCGTGAAAACCATTCAAAAGTTCTTGAACGGGATAAAGCTGCATCGCCAAAAGCTTCTTTAATCAATTCATACGTCTCAGTAGCACTTTTTTTCAATTTAAAACAAAACTTAATGCAGATTTTCTGCTCTTCGAAAATGGCCATTTTAAAATTAGAAATGCGAACCTTACAAGGAAGTTGTTTTGTTCTATTTTTAGATCGGCGCGTGCGCCACGAGACTCGTGCTTTCAGTCAGGTGTGGTCGAATGTCCAATATTTAACTCTGTATAAAATATTTTTCTTTAGCTTTTTTATTTATTTTATTTTTTAACCAGTCCTGGAAATTAATGAACGCACCTTGTATATATATATTTTTATTTATCCCTAGTACCAATGGCACAGGCCATGATAATCATGGTGGATAGAAGTTGGCGAATGCTTTTACTGTAAGTGCACCACATATCTACACATGTGAAAAGCAGTTCGACATTTGCACTTACAAATGTACCAGAGCTCCGTTTTAGTTACTTGCACTTGCTGGTGGGGTTGGATTTTTGCAAGAAGAAATGTCCAGTGAAGCATTTTTTTTTTAAATTTGATAAAATAAGTGGTCAATTTGGGATTCTATTCTGGGTCATAGCGGTCGAAAATCAAAAGTTTAGACTACTCATCCACCGAAAGAGAATATATTACAGTAGAACCTCCATGTAAAGGACAACACCTAATTGCAGAGCTAAAGTATCTTTTAGGGAGAGATGTCCTCTTACCGGAAAGTTGCTAAATAGTAAAAATGGTAATTTTGCCAAATGAAAACTGTCCTTTGTAGAGAGGTGTGTCTATTCATGGAAGTTCTACTGTACGAGATCTATATATATATAAAATTGAATGCCTGTCTGTCTGTACTCTATAGATTCAAAACCCATACATCCAATCGCCGTGAAATTTTGATATTATTAGGTATATCCCCGGGAAGGTTTTTGAAAAATAATTTCTTAAATATCTTGAATATCCTTAGAGTTATTTGCAGATGTGTAGATTTAACTCGAAAGCAGCGCCCCCATTGCGACGATGGTAACAAGTTTTTTTATCTATAAGTTTTATTACCACTAAGTTTATTATCTTAAAGTTTATTTATCAAAAGTAAGATTTTCTACCTATTAATTGCGCACAAGTCAAAGTTAGTTTTATCATTTATCTACAACATATATATTGGGAGAATAGATAAAATGATGATTTTGTAATGTAGAAAATTAGGAAAGACAAAATTCAGGATAACACGGCAATTTATTTGAGACAAGAATGATGATACAATTCCAAGGCGAAGATACTATTCCTTTAACTTCCAATTACCGAGGGAACCAATTAATATTGATTTTATTCAACTTATCGAGTATTTTTCAAGGGACCGGGAAAAAATGTTCACTTTATAGAGAGATTTGTTAGACAAACCTTTACTCGGGTAAAACCCGGGCGAAGCCGGGTACATCCACTAGTATAAATATAAATAAGAATGTGTCATGGTGGAAATATCAGAATTTTGGGGATAATAAAAAAGAAAAAGGAATCTCCTTATTGTGCAACTGAAAGTTGCTGATGGCTTGTGCCATCTATCGGAATAATATGTAGTACGATGCGATTTACATTAAAAGTGACCTGTCTATAGCACCCCTTCTCTATAGCACCCTATTTTGGTGAGTCCCAAGAGGAGGTGCTATAGACAGGTTTAATTGTAAATATATATATTGAGAAAAAGGGCTTTTTGACCAATTCTGGAATAATTAAAAATCAACGATTATTTGATATTTATTCTGATAAATGGTGCAAGCCTTCAGCAACTTTCAGTTACACAATAAGGAGATTCCTTTTTCTTTTTTATGATTTATGCATCTTATCCCAGTACAATATCATATTTGTATTATTTTTTCATATTCTGTGTATAAGTTTCTTTTAAAACATTTTAATTCACAAATCTCTAGATTTCGGGCAATGAAAGCCCCTCTACAGGAGAAAACAAGCTATATATTTCTGAATTAAAATACAGTTGACCTGTCTATAGTGCCCCCTCTTGGGACTCACCAAAATAGGGGGCTATAGAGAGGGGGTGCTATAGACAGGTCACTTTTAATGTACAGTTAAACCTGTCTATAGCACCCCCTCTTGGGACTCGCCAAAATAGGGTGCTATAGAGAAGGGGTGCTATAGACAGGTCACTTTTAATTTACAGTTAAACCTGTCTATAGCGCTCCCTCTTGGGACTCATCAACATAGGGTGCTATAGAGAGGGGGTGCTATAGACAGGTCACTTTTAATTTACAGTTAAACCTGTCTATAGCGCCCCCTCTTGGGACTCATCAAAAAAGGGTGCTATAGAGAGGGGGTGCTATAGACAGGTCACTTTTAATGTACAGTTAAACCTGTCTATAGCACCCCCTCTTGGGACTCACCAAAATAGGGTGCTATAGAGAGGAGGTGCTATAGACAGGTCACTTTTAATGTAAATCGCATTGTACTATAAACAAAAAAAAAGTCGGTGGATGAGAGGGTAACACGCTCGATTCCCGACAGTCATGAACCAGGATTGAATCCCGCATTAAAATTTTGTTTAATATGTGAATAACCTTCATATATTATTCATTGTTCAATTATCTTGAACTAGGTTGCTCTTGCTGAGCGGCACCTATTAATGTGATTTGAACCACACAGGCATTGTACTATGTATTTAAAATCGGGCGCTATAGAGAGTAAGGCGCTATTTAGAGGGGGCGCTATAGACAGGTTTAACTGTATTTAAAAGAAAGATATCCCTGGAAGTGTGATATTTTTTCATGATACATGGGTTTATTCTATTGAATAAGAAAATGTATTTTGTTGGAAAACAGTGGTAGACAAAGAAATAAACAGACCAAACATAATGCAGTAACAGTTGATATAAATTTTATTGTATAAAATCAACATTACAAGTTATAAAAAAAGCATATGAACACACAAATCTTTTTATTAATTTAAAATTACCATGTTAATTACAAGCACAAAGTTATACAAGAAAATAATACCTAATCCAAATAATTTATTAGTGTGTGAACGTTTCGGTAACAACATTGTCACCATCAACAGACAAAAAAATAAATCTATTCTTTTTATAGATAGGTGGCGACCACACTTTGCTTCAGTGAGCGCGAACTGGGACAAAGCTTCACTACACATACGGGCAGTAGTGTGGCGGCCTGACCGCATGAGCGGGACGTCATCCGAGACTTTTGCTGGCCACTGGTGTCATAACAACAAGGCCTGCTCCCAACGGCCGTTACTTCAACTGTTACTTCTTTTCTCTTTATATATTTCTGGCTTTAAATAAATTAATTATAATTTTATCAGCGGCCACAAGCCACACCAACACATCACACAACCACCTTCTCCACAGATATATAAATATTCTATTTATTCTTTTGTCTGATGATGGTGACAATATTGTTGCCGAAACGTCATACAACTAATAAATTATTCAGATTAGGTCTTATTTTCTGGTATTATAATTAAATATATAATTTATCAAGCACAAAGTTAGTATTCTAACCCTCCCTACACATAAACTATTATAAAAAATATCAGTTTTATTAGTTATACAATTTTTCTCTTGTGTTATATGTGGAGATTGAATGGTTAAATAGATTGGTTAACAGCTTCAGTGCTGGTTAAACTTGGTCCCAAACATACAGTAGAAAATGGCACAGTTGATCCATAATTTACATATCTGGTCTCTCTTTCCTTCAAAATACAAAAAAATATAACTCTTCCCATTATTTACAGTAGAAATATAATTTAATTATACAGTAGAACCTCCCTGTAAAGGACAACACTTAATTTCAGAGACAAAGTGTCCTTTAGGGAGAGATGTCCTCTTACTAGAGAGCTACAAAATAGTAAAAATGGTAATTTTGCAAATGAAAACTGTCCTTTGTAGAGAGGTGTCCTCTCATGGAGGTTCTACTATATACCTTATTTTTCTCTAACCTGGCACATAAAGGTATAGCATATTTAAAGGATTGGATTAAAGTTGCTGAAACTCGGGAATAAAAAGAAAATATGTAAATAAAAAGATAGAAAGAACTGCCATCCTAGTTTTGGCGGATTTAGTGATACGATGAAGCTATTACATGGCATAAATGAGAAATACACTCATGGACAAAGCTTGATGGTGGTGGTGTCTTGTCCATCCATGGAAAGGAAGGTGCCATTGCCCCGTTAGTCACCCACATTTCAGAGTTCCCTGTTCACAGTTACCGTAGCGGCTTGGGGCTCACGACAGTGTACTTCACCCTACAGGGCAGTCTTGTGCTGCTTCTCCCGCCTGCCATGTAGAGGATAAATACACTTATGGACAAAGCTTAAAGAAGTGGAAAGTCTTTGATAACACCAACCTGTCTTCAACTTCATCTCCCAACATTTTGGAAACCCACTGTTTCCCTCTTCAAGGTAAAAAATATATTGCGATGTTTATTGGTACTCGTATTATGTTTTTTTATATCTTGAAAAAGGTGACAGTGTGTCACTGAAATGTCAGTAAATAAAGATGAAGAAGAAACACAAGATAACAAAATCAAATCCCAAAAATAAACATATTATCATCTATTATAATTTATATATTTGGAATTGGTCTTGTTACTTTATTTTTCTTTGCCCCAAATTGTAACTTATTAAAGTTGAAGCTTCTTCTTTCTTATCTCCACACTGGGTGAAGTAGAATGCATCTGCCTTTGTCATTAAGACTGGGAGCACTACTCAGTGGCAGGCCACTGACTTAGCCCCAAATTGTAACTTATTAAAGTTGAAGCTTCTACTTTCTTATCTTCATCATGACTGGGTGAAGTAGAATGTGTTTGTCATTAAGACTGGGAGCACTACTCAGTGGCAGGCCAACTTAGCCCCAAATTGTAACTTATTAAAGTTGAAGCTTCTTCTTTCTTATCTCCACACTGGGTGAAGTAGAATGCATCTGCCTTTGTCATTAAGACTGGGAGCACTACTCAGTGGCAGGCCAACTTAGCCCCAAATTGTAGCTTATTAAAGTTGATGGAAAAAACTATGGCTACATCAACCAGAAATTTATTTAACTCCAGACAAATGAATTCCCCTGAGGACAGTAATTCACTTAAACATCGGGAGTTAAATAAATCATTGGTTGATGGGGCTGTAGTTTCTCTAAACCAACTTCCAACCTCCTTTACCTAATAAATTTAATTATTGCAAAAATACCGCGAGCTTTCGAAGTCTTGCTCTTCTTCAACAGGCGAAGTTACAACTGAGAGTGAGCATGTCCAAGTCAGAAAGATCAATCCTCAAATCCCTCTTATCAAAATATAAGAACAGTATCAACAGGAGACATCCCAGAACTGTCATACTTCAAATCAAAGTTAAACTACCATCATTTAGTAAATCTTGTCTCCCCCTTCCCCGTTCTCAGTTGTAACTTCACCTGTAACTCCGCCTTTGCCGGTCCCAAGCCCGGATGAAAAAGGAGAAGGGGGAGCAGTAATAAGCTCACTAAAAAACCTGGGCTCAGCTGGCCCGGCTGATAGTACCCTGTAAGGGCTCCTAATCCAGGGATACAGGATGAGCAGCATTTGTATTCCTTGTTAGGAGCGGCTGCACATGGTGTCTGTTCCTCATGTCAGAGGCGGCCATTTCTTTTGGAGCTAAGTTGGCTTGCCACTGAGTAGTGCTTCCAGTCTTAATGACAAAGGCAAACACATTCTACTTCACCTAGTCATGAATGATTGAATGGAGATAAGAAAGAAGAAGAAATTATCTTCAGAACTATAAAATTATAATTATTTTTTCTTGTAAATCAAGGGAAGAGACATTTTGTTAGCAACAATTCAAAGGCAGTATCTTCTGGCGATTATGGCAGCAATAGTTGAATTCTTGGAATGTTGTGAAAGAAGAATGTCTTGGGTATGATCAGATGAGTGAAGGAGGCATTTCTGAAACACCACAATCTTGGTGAGATGGTGGATTACAGAATGTCTGTGAGGTACAATCCTATTGACAACAACTCTGGTCACTTTCCATGATATATTACACAGGGACACCTATATACACTCATGGACAACACTTATGGAAGTGTTGTTATTGTTACTTATCCCCTTGTGTAAATATTACACAAATTCCATGAGTTCATGCTCCTTGAGCTGTTTGATGATAAGCAGCGGCCTCTCCCAAAGGTCCTTTTTTTTTGCTTATCCCTAGTACACATGGTACAGGCCATGATAATCATGGTAGGTATAAGTAGGCGACTGCTTTTACTGTAAGTGCACCACATGTCTACACATGTGAAAAGCATTTCAACTTTGTACTTACAAATGTGTCAGAGACCCGTTTGGCCCAAATGTCCTGTTTAGTGCATCTATTACAAGCCGAAATGTGTTCTGGAGCTGCAGGAGCCGAACTACATTTTGGGCAAGTGGGATAGATTTTGTTGTTATTTTCTATCTTCAATGGCTTGAGATGGTCTGTTCTATACCTTGTTAGTGTTGTTTGGTGCTGTCTGAGGTTCAGAGCTCCTCCTGGGTCCACTCCACTGTACCAGCTGTGCTTAGGTGGGATCCTCCAGTTTTTGCTTTAGCTCTACTGTCTCTATTTCTTTGAATTAAACTTAAAGAAGTTGTACCTTTTAGCATGTATATCGGGATTCAGACAATAACTTTGAAAGATATACTCATGGACAAAACTTAAGGAAGTTGTACCTTTTAGCATGTATATCGGGATTCAGACAATAACTCTGAAAGTTCACTCATGGACAAAACTTAAGGAAGTTATACCTTTTAGCATGTATATCGGGATTCAGACAATAACTCTGAAAGTTATACTCATGGACAAAACTTAAGGAAGTTGTACCTTTTAGCATGTATATCGGGATTCAGACAATAACTCTGAAAGTTACACTCATGGACAAAACTTAAGGAAGTTGTACCTTTTTGCATGTATATCGGGATTCAGACAATAACTCTGAAAGATATTTGATTCGTGAGATAATCAAGTGTGAACAAAATTGTTTCTGTTTGCTTAAAATAAAAAAAAAAATAGATGAGCAGCGACATCCAAGACTTTCTACTTAAGTTATGTCCATGAGTGTGAATGGCTGTTTACACAGTGCTTTAACACTGCATACTGAAGGGTGCAGTTCGACTTTGTGTTTACAAACTTCTACTTGGTAATTTGCACTCACTAGTTGGGTTGGACTTGTGCAAGAATTGTGAAAACTGTTGATGCAATTACACTCATGGACAAAACTTAAGGAAATGGTAGGTCTTTAATGTCCGCGGTTGAATATTTTTTGAAGGTTCAATAAAGGTCACTGTAATATCTTTCAGAGTTATTGTCTGAATCCTGATATACATGTTAAAAGGTTCAACTTCCTTAAGTTTTGTCCATGAGTATATCTTTCAGTTATTGTCTTAATCCTTAATCCCGATATACATGCTCAAAGGTACAACTTCCTTAAGTTTTGTCCATTTTGTCCTTAAGCTTTGACAACCATCATGACTGGGTGAAATAGAATGTGTCTGCCTTTGTCATTAAGATTGGGAGCACTACTCAGTGGCAGGCCAACTTAGTTCTGAAAGAAATGGCCGCCTCTGACATGAAGAACAGATGGGGTGGTTCTACTGTATAGAACAAACAAGCAAGGCTGAAGATGTGGGTTACTTCCAATGAAGACAATAATAGCAGAAAGGGCAGAATTAATATATACAGTTATCAGCGTCATGCATTCTTTCTTAATTCTGTCACCGTTTGCTTTTGGTTCAGTGGTAGAATGCTTGCCTGCCACGCGGGCGGCCCGGGTTCAATTCCTGGCCGATGCATTTTTTTTTTACAATTTTTAAAACTCATTTATATATTATACAAGAATGACATCCACGGCGCCAATTTATAATTGTAACGAATAGTGTTTGAATAAAAGCATTTAATCGGGTAAACCCCGGGCGTTGCCCGGGTCATTCGGCTAGTTGAAATATAAAAGATATTTAGAGATATGCTTTTAATTATATCTAATAAATATAAAAGTGGGTTTTTTCCACTTTTAATTCTAAGATTAATATTCTGTGTTTCTCAGATAAATATCTTCTTCTTATCTGTTATCTTGTTTACACACTTGATAACAGTAACTATTTAAAACATGCTGTGGTAAAATTTCTCATTCAATACTTTTGTCTCTGAAGATGGTAACAACGCTGTTAATGAAACATCACACACTATTTATTTATTTGGTCTTATTACCTTGGGCAGAATTGACATTATCAAACAGAGCCTGACTACAGAACATTAGAGTGTAGCACTTCATAATCAAACTCCGCCTTTGCCAGTCCCAAGCTCGGATGAAAAGGAGGAGGGGGAGCAGTAACAAGCTCACTACAAAACCTGGGCTCAGCTGGCCCGGCTGATAGTACCTTGTAAGGGCTCCTAATACAGGGATACAGGATGAGCAGCGTTTGTACTCCATGTTAGGAGCGGCTGCACATGGCGTCTGTTCCTCAAGTCAGAGGCGGCCATTTATTTTGGAGCTAAGTCGGCCTGCCACTGAGTAGTGCTCCCAGTCTTAATGACAAAGGCAGACGCATTCTACTTCACACAGTCATGATGGTTATCAAACAAGCTTGATACCCTAATATGATTGAGTGGAGATAAGAAAGAAGAAGACCAATGCAGTAGAACAACCTCCAAGAGAGGACTCTCCTGCTAGAGGACACCTCTCCACAAAGGACAGTTCACATTGGCAAAATTACCATTTTTACTATTTAGCAACTCTCCGGTAAGAGGACACCTCTCTCTAAAGGATACTTTAGCTCTGCAATTAGGTGTTGTCCTTTACAGGGAGGTTCTACTGTATAAGACAAACAAACAAGGCTGAAGAGGTGGGTCACATCCAATGAAGACAATAACAGTAGAAAGGGCAGAATTGACATAATCAATACTGCAGAACACTAACTTCATCATCAGTTATGATGGGAGAAGAATGAAGGCCATTTACCTAGGGCAGGAAGGTCAGGTCTCGTAGGTGAAGGACAGACCGGACCCTGCGAAGTTTTCCTCAATCCACTTGTCCATCCTGCTGGCCATCTCTGGGCTGAAGTTGGTCTTCCAGTCCCCTACATCCCCTGCCACACCATCAGGTTGGAGAAGACAATCTCTGAATTATATATATAAATAATAAGCTTACAAGGTTTTTGAATTTTTCCGTAAAGAAGATAGGCCAACAGCATCGCTGAAATATTGAATTTTAATTATTGATAAGGCACAATTTGGATTAAAGATTATAAACACAAGGTAATAAGACCAAATCCAAATAAATAAATAGTGTGTGACGTTTCGGTAACAGCGTTGTTACCATCTTCAGACAAAAGTATTGAAATGATGAAATATACTGAAATAATATACTAAAAAATACTGAAATCATTTCAGTACTTTTGTCTGAAGATGGTAACAACACTGTTACCGAAACGTCACACACTATTTATTTATTTGGATTTGGTCTTATTACCTTGTGTGAATTTTAATAAATTTATTGATCCAAAATAAGCCTTTATTTTAAATATATAAATAATATATAAAAATAGTATTTATCATCAATATATTATCGTGATACTCCTGTAGAAGGACTGACAATTCCGAAAGCTTTAAAATAAAAAAAAAAATTGAACAAGAAACTTAACCCTGGAAGCTTTATTTGCTTTATTATCTCTGAATTACCCCATTCTATACAAGAACAAAAAACATCACACCTTTTTAAAAAATTCTTTTGTCTGATGATGGTACAGTTAAACCTGTATATAGCGCTCCATCTTGGGACTCACCAAAATAGGGTGCTATAGACAGGTCATTTTTAATGTAAATCGCATCGTACTATGTATTTAAAATCAGGCGCTATAGAGAGGGATGCGCTATTTAGAGGGGGCGCTATAGACAGGTTTAACTGTAACAATGCTGTTACTGAAAGGTTACACACTATTAATATGGATTAGATCTTATTACCTTGTAGCTATAATCTATAATCCAAATTGTGCTTTATCATCCTTAGTACACATGGTAAAAGCCATGATAATCATGGTGGGTAGAAGTTGGCGACTGCTTTTACTGTAAGTGCACCACATTTTATACCTTAGAATGAGCTCTGGTTCAGAAGAGGAATGCAGAAAATACAATGACGAATACCCAGGGTGTATCTAGGCAGATTTAGCATGCATTTGAGGAAGGTTCTACCTGGGGTGTATTTATGTCAGTTAGTTCATCCAATGAACTCTGGTGATGTGCACCACATCAAGTCCCAGTTTATTGTGCCTGGATCATGGTGACATTATCAACGAAAGCTGCACTCCTACACCCCCATTCCATAAGAATGGAATTTGAGTAATCTTTACACAAAGGGATAAGAAACAACAACACATCCTAGTTTATATGAGCAGAGAAGAGTGCAGACCTTTTCTGTAGAACTGAGGGATGCCGTTGTCATCGAGACGTTTCATGTTCTGGAAGGAACAGGCCTGAACAATGCTGGCCAGTTGGTCCTCAGAGGTAGAGATGTTCAGGAACTGAGCCAACTTCCTCAGGGATTCCACGGGGTCCTGTATGACACAGTGGGGTTAATCAATGGTATTTACACACAGTTTCAAATTGGGAGTTAATCTTCTTCTTATTTCTTATCTCCATTCAATCATATTAGGGTATCAAGTTTGTAAAGCTTGAGACTTTTGAAGGTGTCTGCCAGGGATGTGTAGAGCTCATCAATGGATGAGTCAATACAACTGCATGATGGCCGATGCAGCATAGTGGGGAGATTTGACACCCATCATGACTGGGTGAAGTAGAATGTTTCTGTCTTTGTCATTAAGACTGGGAGCAATACTCAGTGGCAGGCCAACTTATCTCCAAAAGAAATGGCCGCCTATGACATGAGGAACAGATGCCATGTACAGCTGTTTCTAACATGGAGTACAAACTCTGCTCATTCTGTATCCCTGGAGTCCTTACAGGGTACTATCAGCAGGGCCAGCTGAGCCCAGATTTTTTAGTGAGCTTGTTACTGCTTCCCCTCCTCCTTTTTCATCCGGGCTTGGGACCGGAAAAGGTGGAGTAAGTAGAATCATGAAAATAAAGACCAAATCCAAATAAATTAATAGTGTGTGATGTTTCGGTAACAGTGTTTTTCATTTATTTATTTGGATTAGGTTTTATTTTCTTACACTTATAATCTATAATCCAAATTGTGCTTTATCATTATTCAGTAGAATGTGTGTGGGAATTTACTGGGATGAAAGTGTAATCAACAACAACTCCCACTGTAGTGTCCAATTATTAGACAAACATAGGTTTAAGTTGAAGTCAACACAGTTGGCCAGATGGAAATCTGGTAATCTGCGCCCTCTAGTCTATAAAGAGGGAGCCAAAAACTTCCCCATGTGCACTAGGTGTAAAACCGAAGAGGCCACTCCCCAACATTTACTAAATTGTATTGGAAAGGACAAGAGATCCCTGTACAGAGAACCAAGAAGAGTTCTTGAACTTCTTTACGAGCACGACCTCCAAGAGCTTGTCTAATTTAGACTAAAAGGATAAGTAAAAAAAAAGTTAGGTTGAAAGTGTTGTTTATATTTGTATTTGATTAGCGAACTGATCTCCAATGCCTTCTGATTGGATGAATGTGGCCATGTTTGTATATAAAGAGGGTCCATAGGTATTCAAGGATTCTTATAGGAGTTGTGTGGAAATGCTTAAAGTGTTCTATGTGAGCTTGGCCTGTGTCTGGTGATCTCCTCGCATACCTGTATGACCATGGTCCGCTCCTTAACAAAGTTGAAATAATGGTTTGAAGTTGAGTCGTGGCTATCAAAAATTGACAATTTATACAACCTATCTACCAGACCCCCATAGATGATCATAATTTCAGTGTTGACATTTCCCCATATAGCAAATCCCATTTGTCAAATTTTTGTTGTTTCTAAACACAAGGTAATACGACCAAATCCAAATAAATAGTGTGTGACGTTTCAGTAACAACGTTGTTACCATTTTCAGACAAAAGTACTGATTGGTATATTGTAAACACAAGGTAATAATATGTTTCTGTTTCATGTTTTCTTTTTCTGTTATCCAACAAAAAAGGAAGTGTTTTGAGTAAACTGGGAATGTAGCTGTTAGACTCACCTTCTTCAATTCCTCGTAGAACATAAAATGGACGTTGGGCTGGTCTCTGATCTTCCAGAATTCCAGGACATGTTTCCAGAATGGTCCGTAGGTAGCTGTACCATCAACACACAATCTTTGCTTAGTGGGAAACCACAGTAAAAACCTTTTGAGGGAGTTTTCATGTCTTAGGAGTCAATTTCTAGTAAGAATCCTTTTTTTTTACAATTATTTAGTTTTCTAAAGCATCTGTACCTCCAACACATTCATTGTTTAAACCATAAAAACCTTTTTGGAAGTTTTCATGTCTTAGGAGTCAATTTCTAGTGAGAATCCTTTTTTTTACACTAATTTAGTTTTCTAAGGCATCTGTACCATCAACCCACAGTCTTTGCTTAGTGGAAAACTACAGTAAAAACCTGTCTTGGAAGTTTTCATGTCTTAGGAGTCAATTTCTAGTAAAAATCCTTTTTTTAACAATTATTTAGTTTATTAAGGCATCTGCAATGTCAACACATTCATTGCTTAAACCACTAAAAACCTGTCTTGGAAGTTTTCTTGTCTTAGGAGTTGATATCTAGTGAGAATCCTTGTTTTTCAAAAATTTTGTTTTCTAGGACATTTGTACCCTTAACACATTTATTGCTTATAAACCACTAAAAACCTATCTTGTAAGTTTTCATGTCTTAGGAGTTGATTTTTAGTGAGAATCCTTTGTTTTCAATAATTTAGTTTTCTAGGACATCTGTATCATCAACACATTCATTGCTTAAACCACTGTAAAAACCTGCTGTAGAAGTTTTCACTTTTCATTCTTAGGAGTCAATTTTTAATGAAAATCCTTTGTTTTCAGTAATTTAGTTTTCTAAAGAATCTGTAATGTCAACACATTCTTTGCTTATTGGGAAACCACTGTGATATTTTGACTATAGATTAGAAACAAAAGATGATGTTTATTTATTTGTATTACCTTATTCAAATAATAATCTGTATATATTTACCATGTGTGTATAAGAGAAGTAGACCTCTTTAAAAATCCAAGAGTTCAACTGATCCAGTTGATAGACCTCAGCAAGGGTCCCACTCCAGGGATACAGAGGAGCTGCGTCTATACTCATGTTAGAGTCGGCAGCAAAGGTGTCTGCTTCCATGTTAGGAACAGTCTCAAATTACAGGCAAAGTCAGACTTTCACCAAAGTGTGCCTGGATCATGGTGCCATGATCAACGAAAGCTGCACCCCTATACCCAATTCCATGAGCATGGAATTCGTGTAATCTTTACACAAGGGGATAAGAAACAACAACAACATATAACTTTCTCCATTTTTACCTCTTTGTATATTTCCCACTTTCATAGGTTTCTCCGTCTTGTAACCCCAAGGAGAATCCTCTGTAAGACCTGTGTGTCTTAATAAAGGCTTTTGTGTGTGTGTGTTATTTGTATTACCTTGGGAAACCACTGTAAAAACCAGTCTTGGGAGTTTTCCTGTCTTAGGAGTCAATTTTTAATGAAAATACTTTATTTGTTTCAATAATTTAGTTTTATAAGACATCTGACCTATCAACACATTAATTGCCTATTGAGAAACTAATGTAAAACCCTGTCGTGGAAGTTTTCATGCCTTAGAAATCAATTTTTAGTGAGAATCCTTAATTGTCTTTCAAAAATTTAGTTTTCTAAGATCTTGACCAAGGTATCTAAGGTATCTCATTCAGTTATAAATTTTTAAGCCCCTAAAGGCTAAACAATTTGAATATCCAATAATAAGAGCATCATTACATCTATGTATAAGATTGTTTTAAGGGGGGTCGGTGGAAGGCTGGTTAAACCGTTTGGTTTCGACCACTAGGACCCGGGTTCGATTCCCGCATTGGACACTTTTTATGTTTAAAAAAAAATGCTCCAATGGCCCCCCGATTCTTGCAAAAGTCCAACCCCACCAAGCGAGTGCAAGTAACCAAACGGGGCTCTGGCACATTTGTAAGTGCAAAGTCGAACTGCTTTCATATGTGTAGACATGTGGTGCGCTTACAGTAAAAAGCAGTCGCTAACTACCCACCATGATTATCATGGCCTGTACCACGTGTACTAGGGATAAGCAAAAAAAAAAAAAAGATTGTTTTAAGTTTATTGTAGCCAATTTTATACAACCTGTCTTTAGAGTTGTTGTTGTTTCTTATCCCCTTGTGTAAAGATTACACAAATGCCATGAGGGAATAGGGTGTATGGGTGCAGCTTTCGTTAATCATGGCACAATGATCCAGGCAAACTTTGGTGAAAGTCTGACTTTTGCCTGTAATTTGAGGCTGTTCCTAAACATGGAAGAAGACACCTTTTGATGCCAACTCTAACATGAGTCAACTAAGAAAGTCTATTTAAAAAAAAAAAAAAAAGACTATACCACAATTTATTGCCAGTAACAAGCATTGGAAAAACTTTACCAAAGTAATTCTATACACAACTGATGTCAAATTGTGTAAAAATCTGATTAACAACCTCTTTCATACAAATGCAGGAAAATCTAATTCCATTGACAGATAAAGAAACAAAAGGTAACATGGCCGAAATAACATCAGTAAACTGTGAGTAACATTTCGGTAACAACATTGTTGAATGATTGAGTAGTTTTATCTGAAGATTATAACAACTCTGTTACCAGAATGTTGAGCACAGATTATTTATTTGCATATGATACTGTTACACACCTTATGTTTCAGAATCTATGATCCAAATTGTACTTTATCACTTTGACATATCTAGTTTAAGCATTACCATCATAGATAAAAATAGTAGTGAATTTTTTTTTAAATTTAGAACATCTCTGGAAAGTTTATCATGTGGCAAAGGAAAGGACAATTCTAATAAAATAGCAAGAGCAGATCATTCCACAATTCCACTCTGTCAAGTGGGCGAAGATTGAAATAAGGATTCAACACCATTTCAAAGTGATAAGTTTCTTGATCATGGAAAAAAGAACCAAGCAACGAAATTAAATCTACCATTTCAAAATACAATCAATCAATTAAAACAAATTTTGGGTTAATTTTAATAATATATATATATTTAATTGAGATAATAATTTAAAAAAAAAAAGCAGGATATAATTGGTGGTGGTGTCTTGTCCATGGATTAGATTGGTCCATGCACCCTGATCACAATACTGGCCAACTGAAGTGCCTTGTCCGTATGGATGTCCTCGTGGATTGATGTCTGCCATATAGAGGGCTGCAAGGATGGCCAGGTAACTGTATATATGGTCCGGAGTGAGTTGGGTGTTGTGACAGCTATTGCAGCTCCTGTAGGATCTAGTCATGTCTGGGCTTATCTTCATTCCTTGATATAATTGGTAAAAACCTCTTTAAAACAAATTGGAGATAAGAACGAGGAAGTGTTGAGACTTACGACGACCTTCCAGGAACCTGTCAAAGAATTGCTCCAAGGTCCCGGTGTACATGGTCTCTGGGACATTGCGGGCAAAGTGGTAGTAGGATACACACACATCCTTGGGGTTCCTCGCAATGTACACCAGCTGCAACATTATATAAATAAATACATAGTATGTGATGTTTCGGTAATTTTATGTTACCTTAGGTTGGTGAGATCTCAGAATTTTATGTTACACAAAGTAATTAGACCAAATCTAAATAAATAAAAAAGTGTTTCACAGTTCGTTAACAATTTTGTTACCGAAAAGTCACACACTTTTTATTTATTTCGATTTGGTATTATTATACCAAGTGTTTCTAATCTATAATCCAAAATTTTACAATAATTTTTTATTATTTTCTATTCTTGAAATTGAAATGTAAAAGGTAATAAGACCAAATCCAAATCAATCCAAATTTTGTGCGACATTTCTATAACAACATTGTTATCATCTACAGACAAAAGTACTGACAAGTACTGAAATGAAGTAAATTTCAGTATTTTGTCTGAAAATGATAACAACACTTGTTACCGAAACATCACACATAATTTATAGGTGGTCTTATAGCTTACGTTCCTAATCTATAATCCACACATACATGCACAAATTGTGTCTTATGATATTTAAATCTGGTTGCCCCAGTTCTGAATCTTGCTATTTTTCTGTTACCATCAGTGTCAGGTGGACTTCAATAGCTGATTACAAATAGGATGATCTGGAAGAAAGAGATAGTTACCTGACCGGCATTCATAGCTCTTTAGAATACAGGATGATACTCCGGCCAGAAAAGTATTTTTCATTTCAACAATTTTTATTGAAAATATAAACGAACCTCAAATACGTTTCTAAAAGCCTTGCCATGAATGTTTTCTTCTAAATTTTTATCCCGCCATGGGCACAAAAGGTGTTTCTGACCTCTTTCAAAGATTTCCGGAGCAACAGGACGGTGCTTTTTTTTTTTGCTTATCCCTAGTACAAGCCATGGTATCTTGGGTAGAAGAATGTGACTGCTTTTTACTGAAAGTACACCACATGTCTATACACATGAAAAGCAGTTCGACTTTTGCACTTACAAATATGTCAAAGCCCCGTTTGGTTACTTGCACTCGCTGGTGGGGTTGGACTTTTGCAAGAATCAAGGGCTATTGGAGCATTTTAAACTTTTTTTATTAGAGAAAAGTGTCCAATACGGGATTCGATCGCGGGTCCTAGCATTCAAGAACCCATGGTTTAGACCAACCTTCCACCGACCCCCTACAATACAAATGGTGTTGAAGATAAAGGTTTCCTGACCACCAGTTACAGTTCTTCAAGATAAAGGATGATTAAGACTTCAGCCAGAAAAGTTTTTTTTTCATTTCAACGGATGTTCATTGAAAATATAAACAAACCTTAAATACACAAGGTAATAAGACCAAATCCAAATAAATAAATAGTGTGTGACATTTCAGTAACAATGCTGTTACAGAAACATCACACACTATTTATTTATTTGGATTTGGTCTTATTACCTTGTGTTTATAATCTTTAATCCAACTTGTGCCTTATCAAACCTTAAATATGTTTCTAAAAGCCCTGCTATGAATGTTTTCTTCTAACTTTTATCTCGCCATGGGCACAAAAGATGTTTTTGATCTCTTTCAATGAATTCCAGAGCAACAGGACGATGTTTTTTTTTTTGCTTATCCCTAGTACATGTAGTACAAACCATGGTATGGTGGGTAGAAGTAGGCAACTGCTTTTACTGTAAGTGTACCACATGTCTACACATGTGAAAAGCAGTTCGACTTTGCACTTACAAATGTCCCAGAGCCCCGTTTGATTACTTGCACTCGCTGGTGGGGTTGGACTTTTGAAAGAATCGGTGGCCATTGGAGCATTTTTTTTTTTTCAATTAGAAAATTTAATTATAAAAAAGTGTCCAAAGCGGGATTCGATCCAGGGTTGTAGCGGTCGAAAACCAACGATTTAGACCACCTTTCCACTGACCCCCATTCAATGAAAATGATGGTGTATACAAACCTCAAATATGTTTCTAAAGCCCTGCCATGAATATTATCTTTTAAATTTCACCAAGAGCACGGGGGTCGGTGGAAGGATGGTCTAAACCGTTGGTTTTCGACCGCTACGACACAGGATCGAATCCCGCATTGGGCACTTTTTTCTGATTAAAATAAATGCTCCGATGGTCCCAGATTCTTCCAAAAATCCAACCCCACCAATGAGTGCAAGTAACCAAACGGGGCTCTGGCATATTTGTAAGTGCAAAGGGTAACTGCTTTCACATGTGTAGACATGTGGTGCACTTACAGTAAAAGTAGTCGCCAACTTCTACCCACCATGATTATCATGGCCTGTACTACGTGTACTAGGGATAAGCAAAAAAATAATAATAAAAGAAGGGCTTGCCCAAACACTTCCTTTAATCAGTGAATAAAAAGAGCATCTTATGATTTTTTTGTAATTTGTGGTGCACTTACAGTAAAAAGCAGTCGCCAACTTCTACTCACCATGATTATCATGGCCTGTATCACGTGTACTAGGGATAATAAAAAAAAAAAAAAACAAGAGCAGAAAAGATGTTTTTGACCTCTTTGAATGTTTTCCAGAGCAAGAGGACGGTGTACCTTGCAGGAGTTGTCCAGCACGGAGGGTGGCAAGAAGGAATAAGGCAGATGGGTTTTGATAAGCCGAGGTGAAGGTAGAGAGTCCACCAGTCCAGCGGGAGTCTTGGGATGTTCCAGGTAGGGGAAACTGGACTCCAACTTGGCTCCTGACACCTGGCCAATGGAGTCCGGGTGGTAGAGACAGTAGATGAGCTTTTGAGCCCAGGTAGTCCCTACATCACACCTGGACTGTAGTCACTAGAGCCATGCAGGAATAAAACAAGGCTGTAAGTATGTAAACACTTTTTTAATGTTGTTGTTGTCGTGTCAAATGAAGAACCTCAGATATCCACATGCATTTCTATCACAGCAATGTTCTCTATCTTGTACAAACACAAGGTAATAAGACCAAATCCAAATAAATAAATAGTGTGTGACATACTATAGACACATCTAGGACTGTATATACAGTATAACCTCCCTGTAAAGGACAACACCTAATTGCAGAGCCAAAGTGTCCTTTAGGGAGAAGTGTACTCTTACTGTACAGTTGCTAAATAAACACAAGGTAATAAGACCAAATCCAAATAAATAAATACTGTATGACGTTTCGGTAACAATGCTGTTACCGAAACGTCACACACTATTATTTGGATTTGGTCTTATTACCTTGTGTTTATAATCTATCATTCAGTACATTTGTCTGAAGATGGTAACAATGCTGTTACCGAAACGTCACACACTATTATTTGGATTTGGTCTTATTACCTTGTGTTTATAATCTATCATTCAGTACATTTGTCTGAAGATGGTAACAATGCTGTTACCGAAACGTCACACACTATTATTTGGATTTGGTCTTATTACCTTGTGTTTATAATCTATCATTCAGTACATATGTCTGAAGATGGTAACAATGCTGTTACCGAAATGTCACACACTATTATTTGGATTTGGTCTTATTACCTTGTGTTTATAATCTATCATTCAGTACATTTGTCTGAAGATTGTAACAATGCTGTTACCGAAACGTCACACACTATTTATTTATTTGGATTTGGTCTTATTACCTTGTGTTTATTATCTATAATCCAAATTGTGCCTTATTAATTCTATCTTGTACAGGGAAGTAGGGTTTAGATGAGGAAGGAGTAGAAAAGGTCAGAGGGGCCTCTGATAGGAACCCATCAATCACTTTGAAGTGAAGGGCTCTCAACATCTAGATATATCTGAGAGATAAGGCGGCCTTTGTCTCTATCAAAATTCGAAACTATTTTAAAGGCGTAAGATTCTTTTTGAAATTAAACAATTTCTACTGCCCTTACTGCAATTGAAAAATTAATGGGAGGGCCTGGCTCATCAGTGGTGAACCCTCCCAGCGGTTTCGCCAGTTTAATCTACCATACCGCTGTTATATTGCATTTTTGGAACTTCCTTTTATAGTGATACTGTTGGTAGACTCTTTGAAAGGGTATTTTAGAAGAACTATAGAAATAAGCTTTGAGGACAGTAGAATTACATTCAATTATAAATATATAATATGCTTCGAGCAATCGCTTTTCCGCAAATATCATTTTGTGTCTTTTATTAGAACACTAGCGGACGTACCCGGCTTCGCCTGGGTTTTACCCGAGTAAAAGTTTGTCTAACGAATCTCTGGATAAAGTGAACATTTTTTTCCCGGTCCCTTGAAAAATACTCGATAAGTTGAATAAAATCAATATTAATTGGTTCCCTCGGTAATTGGAAGTTAAAGGAATAGTATCTTGCCTTGGAATTGTATCATTATTCTTGTATGGATGTACCCGGCTTCGCCCGGGTTTTACCCGAGTAAAGGTTTGTTTAACGAATCTCTCGATAAAGTGAACATTTTTTCCCGGTCCCTTGAAAAATACTCAATAAGTTGAATAAAATCAATATTAATTGGTTCCCTCGGTAATTGGAAGTTAAAGGAATAGTATATTGCCTTGGAATTGTATCATTATTCTTGTATGGATGTACCCGGCTTCGCCCGGGTTTACCCGAGTAAAGGTTTGTTTAACGAATCTCTCGATAAAGTGAACATTTTTTCCCGGTCCCTTGAAAAATACTCGATAAGTTGAATAAAATCAATATTAATTGGTTCCCTCGGTAATTGGAAGTTAAAGGAATAGTATCTTGCCTTTGAATTGTATCATTATTCTTGTCTCAAATAAATTGCCGTGTCATCCTGAATTTTGTCTTTCCTAATTTTCTACATTACAAAATCCTCGTATCATCATGATAATATTTAGAGCAGATTGTTGAATTATAACAGATAAATTAGAATATTTATCTTGATTATTTCTAGGCGAAAAGTTATTTCAAAAATTTTATTTGCTAGAAACCTTCCCAGTACTATACTAAATAACTTCCCAAAGTTTCATGGCGATCCAATGAGTGGTTTGGTCAGGCATAAAGGACAAACAAACAAACAGACACACACACATACATTCATTTTTATATATATAGATTTATAATATGATTTCTCTATGTGGTTGATCATCCAGTCAGGAACACATTAACTAATCAAGGCACATTTTATAACATTTCTTCATTTATAAAGCGCAATTTGGGTTATGAACACAAGGTAATAAGACCAAATCCAAATAAATAGTGTGTGACGTTTCGGTAACAGCGTTGTTACCATCTTCAGACAAAAGTACTGAATGAACACTTCAGTGAATGAGTACCATTCAGTACTTTTGTCTGAAGATGGTAACAACACTGTTACTGAAACATCACACACTATTTATTTGGATTTGATCTTATTACCTTGTGTTTATAATCTACTAGCGGATGTGTACCCGGCTTCGCCCGGGTTTTATCCGTGTGAAAGTTTACCTAACCAGTACTTGATAAAAATTATTTTTCGAGCATACATCCACTCTCTACTTAAACCTTTTTATAAAGATAAGCTGTACCCGTTCACACGTTGCTGTGTTTGTAAAAAAAAGGCAGTTTTGATACCTCAAACATAATTTATTAATGATAAAATGTATACAATACATCAAATTATTCTTTTGTCTGAAGATGGTAACAGCATTGTTACCGAAATGTCACACACTATTAATTTATTTGGATTAGGTCTTAATTCCTTGTAAACATTTCTTCACTGAATGGAGATGGAGTAAGCCCATATTTATTAAAAAAATTGAAATTTAAATAAAGTATAACCTCTTTAATTCAACCTTTAATTCAGTTTAATTCCACCTGTATTTAGAGTTTTTTTTTAAACTTTCATGTGCAGTTAAACCTGTCTATAGCGTCCCCTCTTGGAACTCACCAAAATAGGGTGCTATAGAGATGGGGTGCTATAAACAGGTCACTTTTAATGTAAATCGCATCTTACTACGTATTTAAAATCGGGCGCTATTTAGAGGGGACGCTATAGACAGGTTTAACTGTATATTCAAAATCTATTTCTAAAAACCCTTATACTGCAATGATTAAAGAGGAAAGGCATGGTTCATCAGTGGTGAACCCTCCCAGCAGGTTTTCGTCATTTTCAAGATGATGAACGGAAAAATAAAAGTGTATCATTACTCTTCACAATTCATCCTATCATACTTCATGCATAAGGATAGAAATAGTCGTTATTTCTCCTTAAAATAAATTATGATTTCTCATTCAAAAGAAACATTTGCGGTAAAATTGTCAAACGTCATTTTACAATCATAAGCCGCATTATATTGTGTTATAAATTAACTTTATATAGTTTTGTTAATAATATGAAATCTATACCATTGGACCTTGATAAAGCACAATTTGGATTATAGATTATAAACACAAGGTAACTTTATACAACAAGATACCTTGTATAATATGATGCACTAGCGAGGTATCTGTTATCAAAATTCAAAACTATTTTAAAGGCGTAAGATTCTTTTTGAAATTAAACAATTTCTACTGCCCTTACTGCAATTGAAAAATTAAAATAGTTTCGAATTTTGATAACAGATGGCGCGCTAGTGCATCATACTATAAATGTTCTAATAAAAGACACAATTTGATATTTGCATTAGAGCGATTGCTCGAAGCATATTATATATTTATAATTGTATGTAATTCTACTGTCCTCAAAGCTTATGTCCATAGTTCTTCTAAAATACCCATTCCAAGGGTCTACCAACAGTATCACTATAAAAGGAAGTTCCAAAAATACAATATAACAGCGGTATGGTAGATTAAACTGGCGAAACCGCTGGGAGGGTTCACCACTGATGAGCCAGGCCCTCCCCTTAATTTTTCCATTGCAGTAAGGGCAGTAGAAATTGTTTAATTTCAAAAAGAATCTTACGCCTTTAAAATAGTTTCGAATTAAGATACCTTGTGTTTAAAATCTATAATCCAAATTGTGCTTTATCATTTTTATAGACTTCAATGGACCTAGAAGTTATACCATCTGACCTTATTATTTCATTTACACGTGAAAATAATCTAGAACTATAAGTCAAATTGTACCCAATCAAATTTCTTTTTTTTTTATTTAAACATTCCAAGGAATCAGAGCTTTCAGTTGAATTAAATTTGAGGTTGAATTATAAACAAAGTTTATCATCATTATAAACACAAGGTAATAAGACCAAATAAATAAATAGTGTGTGACATTTTTGTAGTAGCATTGTTACCGAAACATCACACACTATTTATTTATTTGGATTTGGACTTATTACCTTGTGTTTATAATCTATCATTCAGTACATTTGTCTGAAGATGGTAACAACGCTGTTACTTATTTGGATTTGGTTTTATTACCTTGTGTTTATAATCTACTAGCCGAATGACCCGGGCAACGCCCGGCTTTTACCCGATTAAATGTTTTATTCAAATACTATTCGTTACAATTATAAATTGGAGCCGTGGATGTCACTCTTGTGAAACGTCCCGCTCCAAACTTTACATGTACATTAAGTCAGCTGGTATTACCCCTCATTTTCACCGCTAGAGGCGCGAGCGAAAGAGCAAATTTGCAAATAACACGACGGATATTCGGGATAGAGACCTGAAATTTTCACTAAGAGTTTTTCCAGATTCTACTTTATATACTGTTAAAATATCAGTCATATTAGTTACATATTGTGGACGTGTATAGTTGACAAACATACATACGCTGACTTTTATATATATAGGGATAATAATATAAATGAGTTTTAAAAATTGTAAAAAAGAAAAAAAAATGCATCGGCCGGGAATCGAACCCAGGCCGCCCGCGTGGCAGGCGAGCATTCTACCACTGAACCACCGATGCTTATAAGAAATGGCCCTATTTGGGTATTTATTCCATTCACAAAAGCAAACGATGACAGAATTGTTGATGACTCTGATACTTGTATTTATAATTATGTTAGCATAATGAATTAGTCAGTATTCCCATGGTCTCCAGCGAAGAGGTGTGAATTGACTTTTTGAAAATATACATAATTATAAAGATAGAAGCTTCTATAGAAATAAGTAAAATAAGCCGAAATAGCTCAGTTAGGAGAGCGTTAGACTGAATATCTAAAGGTCCCTGGTTCGATCCCGGGTTTCGGCATCTTTTTTTAATTTTTAAATTTCTACTTACCGTAACTTGACACGTGACTTAACGTGACAGAATTGTGCATGACGCTGATAACTGTATTAAATATAATCCAAATTGTGCCTTATCACACACTATTTATTTATTTGGATTAGGTCTTATTACCTTGTGTTTATAATCTATGACGTAATGTCCCCCCCCCCCTGCCGGCGGCGCGCGCCCGTTGGCTGCCGGCGAGCACGTGACCTCCCTGTGCGCGCGCATCCGTGACAGAGGCGGCCGATGAGGAAAGACGGTCGTGACTATATATATTAATCATTCAGTACATTTGTCTAAGATGGTAACAACGCTGTTACCGAAATGTCACACACTATTTATTTATTTGGATTTGGTCTTATTACCTTGTGTTTATAATCTATCATTCAGTATATTTGTCTGAAGATGGTAACAACACTGTTACCAAAACGTCACACACTATTTATTTATTTGGATTTGGTCTTATTACCTTGTGTTTATAATCTATCATTCAGTAGTTTTGTCTGAAGATGGTAACAACACTGTTACCAAAACGTCACACACTATTTATTTATTTGGATTTGGTCTTATTACCTTGTGTTTATAATCTATCATTCAGTAGTTTTGTCTGAAGATGGTAACAACGCTGTTACCAAAACGTCACACACTATTTATTTATTTGGATTTGGTCTTATTACCTTGTGTTTATAATCTATCATTCAGTAGTTTTGTCTGAAGATGGTAACAACGCTGTTACCGAAATGTCACACACTATTTATTTATTTGGATTTGGTCTTATTACCTTGTACTGGTAAAGTATGTCCCTGAGGAACAGCAACTGTGATGTCATTAGGAATAATAAGGCTGATATATGGCAAGAAAATGCGAACATCACAAAAGTGAGTTATTGAAAACCTGGCAGAAAGATAGGAAGAAGCAACACATATCACAAAAAAGTATATGATAAGATACAAGTTGTATTATAGATTAAAGAATATGGTAATGGTAATAACATGTTTTTTTTTTTTTTGCTTATCCCTAGTACAAGTGGTACAGGCCATTATAATTATTGTGGGTAGAAGTTGGCGACTGCTTTTACTGTAAGTGTACCACATGACTACACATGTGAAAAGCAGTTTGACTTTGCACTTACAAATGTGCCAGAGCCCCGTTTGGTTACCTGAAACCAATCAGGTGATACATTTCAAGGGTAGAAAATACCTTTAGTATTCGTCTTATGGTTTACACTGCTTGCAAGTCATTAGAAAATTAGGTTCTATATCCCTTCATGGAATGTAAAATGTTCGTTTCCTGATAAAAGTATTTGGTGGGATATACCAGGCAAGATATCTTCCTATATCAAGAGGTCTGTAAAGGTATATTCTCCCTTGATAAGAAATAGTGATATGAGAGGGAATTATTATTTGTTAATATCTTATGTACATTACCTGTTTTTGGATAAGAAATTAGGTAGATGTCATCTTTTTTGCTAATATAGTCTTTTGCCTTTTCGTCGAAGAATTTGCATCCAAAACTAGGTAATGAATATCCATTATATAAAAATACATCGCATTTTTCTGCGTATTCTGGCTTGGCTGGCAATCTGATCATCTTGATAAATTTTTTTAATACAGCAATGGTAAAAAGCAACAACTGCCGTAGATGGCGCTTGAAATTGGCTCTGTCTTTAAATTATGTAAACAAATAAGATAAAACTATAAAAGAAAAATATTGGTCAAAACCATTAAATATTTTAGATTTGAATATTTTTTATTCCATAATTTTAGCGCTTTACAACCAAACTATCTTAAAATATAATTCGGAATGGAATATAAAATGTATTGATATTTCTGTTAAAAAATAAATATTTTATAAAACAAAATGCAAGCTAGTGTGAATTTAATATATAATTTGAGGAAATAACGATTAATTCATCACAAAATTTTTATAGGTATAAATGTTTCAGTGATTTCATAAATTAATATCAAATAAATAATATATCGCACCACAGATATAATCAGACCTCAAAGACCGGTATCATTGGAGCTTCTAGCATAACACTGTTAACCTCTATCTAAACTAAATCCTATTTGAGATTTTTTTATTTTAGCAATTCCTAAAATATGTCAAATTTAGTTAAAAGCGTAAGGCTAGTCACCCCTATTTTAAGGAATAGTCCTGCTTTGGTTTGGTAAATATCAATTACTATACTATTATATATATTTTTAAATAATAAATGTAGTTTTAATTTGTAGTTCCACGCAATTTAAAAAAGGTAAAAAGAATATTTACAAATACAAGCTAAAAAGGATCAAATCGAAATAGTGTGTGACTCTTTCAGTAACTCCGTAGTAACTCCATCATTAGAAAAAAGTACCAAATGATTAAAAATATCGCAGCCCGTTTTTAAATAGTAGTTATAAGTTGTGTAAAGAAGATATACCGAAAAAATAGAAATAATTTTCTCTGAACTCTAAAATATTATTCTTAGTATTAGAAGTGGAAAAAAAACTCTTTTTAGATATAATTAGTCCTTGAGTACTTGTGTGAGGTCTGATTGACCCCAGACATACCTATTTCATTAAATATCTAGAGTTCTATAAAACAATTTCTTGCTTAAAACTTTATTAGCTTAATTTCATATAACAATAAATATGCAAACATATAATAGCTTAATTTTGTTGCTCTATAATCTATATTAATAAAATGGAAATTTCATAAGTGGACATCACTAAAAACTTTCGTTACAATGCATCAATTTCAACCAAATTTTCAACATTTATGTAAAACGAGATGGAGCAGGTTTTGCTTAACATCAAAATATATTTCCTAACATTAACATGCCTAACTTCGCTGTTATCGATTAAATACAAAAAAAAAAATCAACAGAGTTAATTTTATTTATATATAAATACAAAATTAAATTTCAACAGAGTTAATTTTTTTACATACTAGCTAATAATCTCAATCTAAAAAATATTCAAAACAGCAATTTTAAGATAACACCATATGTAAAACAGTCGGCCAAGAAAACAACAACAATATTAAATCTTTTTCACATATTCACACACAATCTTGATTAATAATTAAAACTAATCTTTATCATTGTTTATTATACTTCAACTTTTATTTCTACATTTGTTTTTAAATGCCCAATTGTTTTATCATGTTTCTAATTTCACCTAACAAATATACAAATTTATAGTGACCAACATATGCAAATTTTATCTTTGTTTTTATTTAACTTGATATCGTAAACATAACATCCATTGTAAGCATTTTTCTGTTCACCTTCCGTGGTTTCTCTTTTCTCTGATAGTTTTTAGGTGTAGTATATTTTCTTATTACTAGACTACAAACATTCCCTCGAGAAAAACCTGGGCGAAGCCGGGTACATCCGCTAGTAGACAATACAATGCAGATGAGGTACATTGGACCCTGCGCAAGTAATAACATAACTTTCATTTAATTTTCAAGTATGATGAAATAGGTAAGCTACCTTATAGTTCAGCAACACTTTTTATCCTTCATCTATGATTCTCGACTGTAGGAACAATGAAGAAAAACGAAAAGGGAATTTCCTCCAATTTTTTTGCTACAAAAGCTAGGTTCAACTCATTCTTCCATTTTTAGATTTCAAGAAAAGAGCAGTGGGGGGTCGGTGGAAGGCTGGTTAAACCGTTCGGTTTTCGACCACTATGACCAGAGTTCGATTCCCGCATTGGACACTTTTTACTTTTTCTGTTTAAAAAAAAAAAAATGCTCCAATGGCACCCGATTCTTGCAAAAGTCCAAACCCACCAGCGAGTGCATGTAACCAAACGGGGCTCTGGCACATTTGTAAGTGCAAATTCGAACTGCTTTTCACATGTGTAGACATGTGGTGCGCTTACAGTTGCTAACTACCAACCATGATTATCATGGCCTGTACCATGTGTACTAGGGATAAGCAAAAAAAAAAACCTTATAGTTCAGCAACACTTTTTATCCTTTATCTATGATTCTCAACTTAGTTTTGTAGGAACAATGAAGAAAAACAAAAAGGGAATTCCACCCCAATTTATTGCTACAAAAGCTATGTTTAACTCATTCTTCCATTTTTATATTTCAAGAAAAGAGCACACAAGTTTCATATGTACAAAAAGTTCAAAACAGTTATTTTAATTTCAATCATGCACTCCACAAAACAAATATATCATGACTGTGGGAAAATTTAAATCAGAGATAATAACTTTTTGTAATGAAACAAAATCAGGTGTAGTTGATCCATTGTGTAAATATTACACAGTAAGTAGGAGGACAAGGAGATTTATTTCATCAATGTTTCAACAAAAGTTATATAAAATTTTGCACAAATAAATTTACTGGCAATGCGCTTCTTTTAAATATTATCTCTACAGACCTTAATGCAATGAGTTATTGAATGAGAGGGCTTGGCTCATCAGTAGTGAACCCTCTCAGCGGTTTCACCAAATTAATCTCTAGACCGCTCTACTATTGTATTGGGTTGGTTTGGAGTATACCCTGTATTTTCCATGGAAGACAGCTTAGGGGTGTTTAGTGAATTTATGGACATAAGCTTATAGGTCTGTAGAGGTACATACATATAATTTCAAGGTGTTGCATCGAGCAAAGCTCTTGCGCAAAATATGTTTTCATAACAAATATATATTAAGATTATATAAAAGGGCGTACCTGGATCTGTAAAGAAAAAAAAAAAAAACATTTTTTTCTTAAAATATTTCAAGAGATTGCTCCCTCTTTATCAATTTATTGCACAGTGAATATTTATCTCGAAATATTTTAAGAAAAAAATATATATATATATTTTTTCTTTACAGATCCAGGTACGCCCTTTTATATAATCTTAATTAATGGATCGCCTTTTGACTCAAAATATATATTAGTAAATTAAATTTAATTGCCATCTAATCGTTAAAATTTTACACATATAAATTTACTGGCAATGCGCTTCTTTTAAATATTATCAAATAATATCAAAAAGTTATATATAAAACTGACAAAAAATTGAAAATATTAACAGTAGAAGTTTGTTTTATCTTCAAAAAGAAGTTGAATAATGGATATTATATATAGTGTGGAAATTTTGAATAATTCCCCTAAAATGATGATATGGTGCAATTTGGAAATTAGAGATTAGAAACATACAAGGTAATAAGATCAAATCTTCTTCTTTCTTATCTCCACTCAATCATATCAGGGTATCAAGGTTGTAAAGCTTGTTGATGGTGTCTACTGGGGATATGTCTTCTTCTTTCTTATCTCCACTCAATCACACTAAGGTATCAAGCTTGTTGATGGTGTCTGCTGGGGATATGTCTTCTTCTTTCTTATCTCCACTTAATCACACTAAGGCAGTGATTCTCAACCAATGTGCCGCGGTAATTTTGTGTGCCGCGAAATTCTAAAAATATGCCGCCGAATTTTAGTCATATGATTATGTTCACGTTTGTATTGGTTTTTCTTTTTTTCTTTTTCATTTTTTTACTTTTTAAAATAACGAAATTAGCAAATTGAATGTTAGAGATGTATATTACTTATATTTTGCATAGAAATATTGATACATAATTTGAATTTTCTTGCATTCAAGTTAGCAAAAGTGTGCCGCGAAATTCTAAAATTGTGCCGCCAAATTTTCAAATCTTTAAAATAATGCCGCAACAAAAAAAAGGTTGAGAATCACTGCACTAAGGTATCAAGCTTGCAAAGCTTGTTGATGGTGTCTGCTGGGGAAGAGTAGAGCTCATCAATGAATAAATAATGTGTGATGTTTCGGTAACAGTAGAACCTCCATAAGAGGACACCTCTCTACAAAGGACAGTTTTTATTTGCAAAATTACCATTTTTATCATATAGCAACTCTCCGGTAAGAGGACACCTCTCTTTAAAGGACACTTTAGCTCTGCAATTAGGTGTCCTTTATAGGGAGGTTCTACTGTACCATCAACCAACAAATGTACTGAATGAGGAAAAATCATGTTTAATAAGTATTTAAAGGCATATTGTGATTTTTTTTCTCTTCCAGTACTTTTGTCTGAGGATGGTAGCAACTCTGTTACCTAAAAGTGATACACTATTTATTTGGTCTTATTACCTTGTGTTTATAATCCAAATTGTACCTTATCAGTAACTATTATCATTATGTAATTATGTAAGTGATAACATGTTTCAAGACAAAAAAAAATCCCTGTACTACTTTCAAATTTTTGGTAACAAGTATTATCAGCTAAAAAGACATTTTTATGTTATTTTCCTTCCTCATGATATCAGGACTGAAGTCATCCTTGGAACTGATGTAGTAAAGAATGAGATTGGCTTTTGTAAACCAATTGCAGGAAGCAACAGCCCTTGAATATCTCTATGGTGGTCTTATTTGTTTGTTTTCTCAGCTTTTACAGTTTTTCATTTGAAATTTTTTTTTTCAAACAAGAACTTTTCATTTTCTTCTTTTCTTATCTCCCCCCAATCATATTAGGGTATCAAGTTGTGACCCTTAATGGTGTCTGTTTGACAACCATCATGACTGGGTGAAGTAGTCTGCCTTTGTCATTAAGACTGGGAGCACTACTCAGTGGCAGGCCGACTTAGCTCCAAAAGAAATGGCCGCCTCTGACATGAGGAACAGACGCCATGTGCAGCCGCTCCTAACATGGAGTACAAACGCTGCTCATCCTGTATCCCTGGATTAGGAGCCCTTACAGGGTACTATCAGCCGGGCCAGCTGAGCCCAGGTTTTTTAGTGAGCTTGTTACTGCTCCCCCTCCTCCTTTTTCATCCTGGTTTGAAACCGGCAAAGATGCACTTAGATTATAAACACAAGGTAACAACAAGACCAAATAAATTATTTAGAAAAATATATCATACCCTATTTATTTATTTATTTGGATTTGGTCTTGTTACCTTGTGTTTATAATCTATAATCCAGATTGTGTGCCTTATCATTCACTTAGAATATAATAGAGCATTCACACAGAGTATGTGATGTTACAGCCAAGTGAGGATGAATGGCTGGGGTAGCGGAGCCGGCAAGGTGAGTGTTCTGTAGTGGTCTTCACCTTCCTAGTTGTCTTTTGTGGCAATCCTACAATTCAAACAAGCAGGGACACACAAATCACCTTCCAGTGGATCCCCATCCCACATAGAACACATTGAATCCCACATAAACTTATTTTCTTTACAGACTCGCTGTCAGCTATACAAACCATTATTACACCAGCTCTGTCCCTTTAGGAAAATTGCTCTGAATTTAGTCAAGCTCCACAGGGACACACAAATCACCTTCCAGTGGATCCCATCCCACATAGAACAGTGTCGCTGTGGCAGGAAGAAGATGAAGGGCACCCGCAGGTACTCCTCTCTGGAGTAACTCTCCCTGAAGAAGCAAAACTTCAGGAGAAATCGGGAAAGTGTCAAATTTTCAAAAAATATTCTGGATGAACCCCACATAAACTTATTTTCTTTACAGACTCGCTGTCAGATATGCAAGCCATTGTTTAGACAAGCTTCACAAGGACACACCAATCACCTTCCATCCCACTTAGGACTGAAAGGCAATGACACAGCTGATGCAATTGCAAAATCAGCAGCAATACCTTACTTTAGACCTTGATTTTGACTTTTAAATGCATACAAAAAAGAAACCTCCAAGCAAAAATACAGGAGTTAACAGCCCATCATTGGTATCTGAACCAAAAGCCTGGAGCTATTCTGGAATGTGGGATGAACCCACAAGCAGCAATCAATATTTCCAGGCTCAAAACTGGCAGCCATACTAGACTGCTCCTCTTCCAGGATGGTGTCTTCCCACAATGTACCATCTGCAGGACCAAAGAGACCTCACCGGACCACTTCTTGGAATGTATGGGAGCCTTAAGACAAAACCTGTATTCCAACCCTACCATGATTATAAATATAATTCATGAATTTAGTCTCCATGGACCTTGTATAATTATACAATGGAATATGCATTTTTTTAATGGCAATCCTATGGATATTTCTTCTCTATCAGGCTGCTATGCTACCAATGGCATCACAAAGCAAGCTTCTTTTTTATTGTAATCTTAGCTAGTTTGATTTATACAGCTAGGATATTGTCATATCGGTTAGTTGGTTCCTTTCATTTCCTGGTACCATATCTTGTACCAAGTAGTTCTTTCTTAGAGTTTCCTACCTAGTTTTTCACCAACTGGTCTTCCTATATTAGTGTATACATATACAAGTGGCATCATAACTGGAGCCTTTAAATGATTTATCAGGTGGGTTATTTGCAGCCAGGGCTTATATCCAGCAGCCAAGGTAGAGAAAGGACCTATCTTGTCAAAAGATTAGTTTCATATCTAAAGACCTATCAAGTTCTGCATTGAAATATCGCTTGGCTATTGCAGAAGCTCTCCATGTGTTTTTGCCATAAGTGTAAGCCATTTGAAATAGTTGACCTAGTCTATGATCCTACCATATTGTAAACACCCGTTGACATCCAATCACAAAAGTTAAGCAATGTTGAGCAGGAGGCCCGGTCAATACTTGGGAACACCGGATGCTGTAGACTTTATTTTATTCCTAATTCCTTTATGGAATAAGAAACCACATCAAAATTGTTGACTAGATAGACAGTAGTGGGGTTCCATTTCAGAAAGAATGTATTTCTCCCATGTAACAACTCTTAGATTATTTTTAATAATATATCTTGTTAAAGCCTCAATTGATCAGATACAATTTGGATTATAAATTAGGAAAACAAAGGGCAAAAAGACCAAAATTTGAGTTTGTAATTTGTTACTAAAGTCTTAATTATTATTTTTTCAAGTCCAAAAATTTCAATGATCTGAGAGTCAAAAAAGTGTTGAGAAGCAATGCTCTCTAAAGCCTAGGAACTTCTAACACTCAAGGTGATCTCTCCTGGAGAAGTCTGTTGAGTTACTTTAGATTGTTCCCCTGTGTCTCTATATAACACAGATGTTTTTTTCTTATCCCTCGTACATGTGGTAGAGGCCATGATAACCATGATGTGTAGAAGTAGGCGACTGCTTTTACTGTAAATGCACCACATGTCTACACATGTGAAAAGCAGTTCGACTTTGCACTTACAAATGCGCCAGAGCCACATTTGGTTAATTACTCTCACTGGTGGGGTTGGACTTTTGCAAAAATAAAGGGCCATTGAAGCCATTATTATTAATCAGGAAAAAGTGCCCAATGCGGGAATTGAACCTGGGTCGTAGCGGTCGAAAACCAACAGCACCGACCCCCATAATAACACAAATGTAGTGGTTGGGTGTAGTTTATAGATAGTTCCCCTGTGTGTATATATAACACAGTTGTGTTGTGTGTAGGGAGGAGGATCAGGTGGCTCTGTGAGGTAAGTGTTCCCAACCCACCTCTATCTGACCACTGGCTGACTCCATGTTGTGGCTCAGAGATGCTGGTGGATCCTTTGGCAAACAGGAGGCCGCCCGGGAGGAGGAGTACTTCCGCAAGCTGGTGGGTAACTCTAGGTTCAGTCACTCCTCAAATTGGTGTTTCCCCCGCCATATCTTCACTATTGTGTTGCTGTTCACTAGCTAATAAGTATTTAATATTTCTTAAAATTAAAGGTACTTCCGCCAGTAAATCTTTATTATTATTCTATATTTTTTAATGCCTTGCCAAATGTTTTAATTTTAGTTCGCTTCTGACGAGGACAAAAGGTTTTTGTCGAAACGTTGAGATAATAAAAAAGATTACAGGTTGAAGTATCTTTAATTTTAAGAAATATGAATACCAGCCAGGCAGCCTCTATCTTTATGATATTAAATATTTGTTTTGGGAGATGATTAGACACAATTTTGGATTTTAGATTAGAAACACAATGTAGAAAGACGTAATCCATATAAATAGTGAGTGATGTTTCAGTAACAACGCTGTTACTCAATCAGCTTTTTGAAACAATACCTTTTTGTAGCATTGCACTTTGTTACAAGGCCGTACTTTTAACCTGAAAGCTGTGAATTATAATGAAGGAGCCTATCCCTTACAGAAAGTGTACAGTAAAACCTCACTAAAACAAACTGGAGATACAGAAAACTTCTACTTATAACAAACCTAAAGTAATTTATAATACAATATAATGCGGCTTATGATTGTAGAATGAAATTTGGCAATTATACCGCAAATGTTTCTTTTGAACAAAAATCAAAATTTATTTCAAGGACAAGGTAATAAGACCAAATCCAAATAAACAAATAGTGTGTGACGTTTCGGTAACAGCATTGTTACCATCTTCAGAAAAAAGTACTGACAAAAATACTGAAAGTACTGAATTCAGTACTTTTGTCTGAAGATGGTAACAACGCTGTTACCGAAACATCACACTATTTATTTATTTGGATTTGGTGTTATTACCTTGTGTTTATAATCTATAATCCAAATTGTGCCTTATCTATTTTAAGGAGAAATAACGATTATCTCTAACCTTATGAAAGGATGAATTGTGAAGAGTAATGATAAACGGAAAAATAAAGTGTCCAATTCCTATCCCTGGACACTTTATTTTTCCGTTTATCATTACTCTTCACAATTCATCCTATCATACTTCATCCTTAAGATTAGAAATAATCGTTATTTCTCCTTAAAATAAATTTTGATTTTTCGTTCAAAAGAAATATTTGCAGTATAATTTGCATATTTCGTTCTACAAACCTAAAGTAATGACCATTTTTTTTATAATCCTGTAATTGATTAAACCTTGGCTATAGAGAACTAAAAGTTAAGTCTCATTGCGGGTTTGCTATAATGAAGTTTTACTGTATATTCCAATTGCTGTATCTTCACCAACTTGGTAAACTTGTAATTGCGATTGATTTGAAAATGGCGCATGGTGATTCCTTCTTGTTCTTAGCATACGACTATAGTTACACTTATAGATAAAAAAAATTTGAGGTCGCCAGTTGTCTGTTTTTTTTTTTTTAAAGGAGACAGATTCAATTTTGTTCACACTCAGTAATCTCATGTCTTCAATAAAGGTCACTGTGATATCTTTCAGAGTTAGTGTTTGAATCCCAATATACATGTTAAAAGTACAACTTCTGACAGTTTTGTCCATGAGTGCGAGTTATTGTCTTAAACCCAAATATACATGCTAAAAGGTACAACTTCTGCCAATTTTGTCAATGAATATTGCCACGTGGGGAATTTACAGAGCAGCAAAATATAATCATAAAAATAACCACTCTGTTAATAAAAATAATAAAATTAATAAATATTTGTTACATAGCTTCTTCCCTATGGGAGCTGTGACCCACAGCTAGCAATTATTGTAGATACTGACATGGATCTGACGTGCTTTTGCCAAGGATTCCATCAAAGTCTTGGAACTTTGTCCCTAGTACCTTTGCGTCCATTTTCTTGCGGCGTGAAGAGCGGCTTTGTCGTCGTATCGTCATCTATAGGGACATCGTCATCTTGGAAGGAAGTCTTGGCTTTGACACGGCAGTGGAATCCTGGAGCCAGTCTCTAAAAATGTGGATTACAGCACCCATGGCTTCAAATTCTTCTCGGCGATCTTCAGTTTGTCTTCCCTAACTTACCCAGCATCTCCACCAAAATGCCACGTGGGGAATTTACAGAGTAGCAAAATATAATCATAAAAATAACCACTCTGTTAATAAAAAATAATAAATATTTGTTACAATTTATTGTAAAAAGGTCAGCAGCAGGTATAGATGGAGTGAGTGTGTGGCAGCAACGGGAGCAGCTGAGCAAGCTGAAGGCCAACTTTGACGACGAGATCCACCACCACAAGGATATGATAAAGAAACACGAGGAGGAGATCAAGAGATACAAACAGCGCATCCAACAGCTGGAGAAAGAGAAGGATGATTGATTTCTCATCATCTCACCTCAACTTGTTGTAGTCTGTCAGTAAATTGATTCTTGAACTTCTTTAACTCTTGTTTTTATCTTCCACCTCACACTATGGTGCATCTGCAGCTCCAGAACACATTTCCCAAACAGACATCTACACCGACCCAGCTGTGGTCATCGAGGCGATAAAGAAACCTTCAGGATCTGGTCTAGACTACAGACCTGGGACAAGAAAAAAAAACTAAACAGGACCTTTGGGAGAGGCTGCTGCTTATCATAAAACAGCTTGAGGAACATAGACTCATGGAATTGGTGTAATCTTTACACAAGGGGATAAGAAACAACACACAAACTGTCTATAAACAGCTCAAGGAGCATGGACTCATGGAATTCGTGTAATCTTTACACAAGGGGATAAGAAACAACAACAACACTGTCTATAAACAGCTCGAGGAGCATGGACTCATGGAATTTGTGTAATCTTTACACAAGGGGATAAGAAACAACAACACTGTCTATAAACAGCTCGAGGAGCATGGACTCATGGAATTTGTGTAATCTTTACACAAGGGGATAAGAAACAACAACTCTGGTACATACACATAGGTTCAAGCCACTGCGGATGCTGGCCTGGAATGTCAGTTTGTGGAGTAGTGGTGTAAACTGCATTTCTGACAATCTCAACCTGGGATTGAATCCTGCATTGGACACTTTTTGCTAAAGAAAAACATCATGCTTCAATGGCCCATGTATCTTGCAAAATTCTAATTCCTCCAGTTGTTGTTGTCTTGTCCAATGAAGAGCCTTCTATGTCTCTCTATAAATTCTATAATCGTGATTTAAAAGAAATAGGTAGGTTAACTATACATATTTACAACAATAATCAAAGTGTTTGTTATCTTCTAAATCTATGGTCAAAAAATGTAGAACAGTCAATGAATGAAAATAAAATATATGTTTTAAAAATTATATATATATTTGCATTTTAGATTATATAATATATATAATCTGAATCTCGATATACATGCTAAAAGAAACGACTTCTGCCAGTTTTGTCCATGAGTGTACCTTTCAAAGTTATTGTCTGAATCCCGATATATATGCATTGTCTCTGGGACCAAAAATCTTTACGTGGATGGCTTTTCTTGATTTATCAAGATATTGGGTTGGCTAAATATCACGGAGCAAGCTAAATAAACGTTTAGTTTATTCTAAAAAGCACATGTGCTCATGGTCAGGATATGCTTTCTTTATTTTTAATATATTTGATAAGTCACAATTTGGATTATAGATTATAAACACAAGGTAATAAGACCAAATCCAAATAAATAAATAGTGTGTGACGTTTCGGTAACAGCATTGTTACCATATTCAGACAAAAGTACTGAATTGTAATGTAGAAAATAATTTGTTAAGATATCTAAAGATTTAAAAGTATTAATGGTGTCAGAAAGCACGTCTACAGATGATTATTAATTATTTACAGCTAGATCATAAACAACAATTATTCTATATAACTGATTATTATACAATTGCTTGTTTTATATCTGTATTTATAAAAATTATTGTCGCGGAGATAAATAAAGCAAGCGCAAATTTAGGAATAATTAATTTATTATAAGGGGTATTTATAGGGAGAGAGAGAAAGCACAACTTACCCCCAGTTAAAGATAATTCTAATGTCAGCCACCGTCCCGTTTTCCTTATTTACAGATCAGCTTTCGAGAACCCCTCACACCTGTGGTCCCCCCGGGGTCCAGGGATGATTGACAGGTGTCCCATCTGGATGGAGCTTCTTGAAAATATATAATAAAATAATTTATTAAATTATATCTCCATCGCACAATGTTGTTAAATGTAGAGCCAAAACGTCACAGTAGGTTCCTCATCCAACATGCAATCATGGCCCAGAGTGCACTAGCCTGAAGAAATCTACATGCATAGGAGCATGTTTACCTCTGTTTAAGGGGCAGCACCCTGGAAGGTGAGAGGGGACTGGGAGATTCTTGGGATTGCTGATCAATCAAGCAACACGGCGACCATTTTCCGCTACTGTCTTCCTACTTTTCTGTGCTCAGAAAGAACCCAGCTGATGGTATCATCAGAGAGAGCTAACTTTATTGTATGTATGGATTACCTAACGAAATATACAATCACTAAAGCCCAACCTACCCATGGAAGTTACCATAAGTTCTTTATTGAAGATATCTTCTTAAAGCATGGTGCACTGAGGAAATTAATCACGGATAGAGGAAGAAACTCTTTTTTTTTTTGCATCCTCAATGATAAGTGATCTGAACAACAAGTGCAAATAACCCATCAGAACACAACCTATCATCCCCAGACAAACGGACTCACGGAGAGGTTGAATAAGACCATAGCAGACATGCTGTCTATGTATGTGGCTGTCAACTAGAAAGATTGGGACAAGATCATTCCATTTGTTAAGTTTGAATACAACACTGCAAAACTGAGTCTACTGGGTATACCCATTTTTTCTTGTACACTGGCGTGAAGCTGTGACTCCACTGGACGTGTTATTCTTCAAATTTATGCCAGAAGATGATGATTTTATTCTAATACTAGGGTCAAGAGCCGGAGAAACACGAAAACTGGCATGTATTCACACCATATCTCTTTAATTCAAATATTTATCTTGGTCCCTAGAATTTTCGTTTTTAATTCGAATTTTTGGATAATTCTTTTTTTTTTTTTTGTCCCTTGGGCTTCGAATTTTTCAAGTTTGACTCTATTTGGATATCTTCCTTCATTAAGATTTTCAACAAGTGCTGAAAAAATCAATTCCCAGAAGTTTACAATCTATCAAGAAAGAAGTTTCAGAAGATGAGTTTCTTTTAATTGTAAAAAACAATTACAAGCTTTCGGGCAATGCCCTTCTACAGGTAAATTTTTTTTTATTATTTTACCTGTAGAAGGGCATTGCCCGAAAGCTTGTAATTGTTTTTTACAATTAAAAGAAACTCATCTTCTGAAACTTCTTTCTTGATATATTTTACTGGAAGAGTCTTTGACCTTTAGAAGTTTACAAGTTGAAATTGTGTATCAAACACAGATATCGTATTGATCACCATTCTTCAAGGGTTGGGGCACCACAACAAATATCATCAATGTAAACAACCACTCTGAGTTCCAATAAATCAGCCAACATCTCGCTCATAACCCTTTGAAATGTAGGAGGTGATTTTTTCGACCCGAACGGTAGTCTCTTAAATTCATAAAGTCCATCAGGTGTTACAAAAGCAAAAAAATTTCTCGTGGCTTTAGTTAGACCGACTTGCCAAAACCCATCCTTCAAATATAGTTATGTTAATTTATATTCGATTTAGGTGAGATCCTTAATACAAACGAGGAATAAGACTTCAGAATTTTGCCCCAGCTGTCTGTACTGTAAACCAAGGACAGACTGCCTGCGTACCTGTTTATTATGGCAGAGTAGGTAGAGGTTAGTTACACATGGTGTACGAGCGGTTGGTACAAGGGGGCATACAGACATTCTGCCTTAGACACGGCGTAGATGGAGTCCTGTAGTTGTACCAATAGTAGTTTGGGCAACACAGGAGAGAATTGGGGCAATAGCTGTAGCAGGAGCACTTCCTAAGAGCTTGAATGTCTTGCGCTCGGCTCTTCAAGATTTCTGAAGCTTTCATCAACCTATCTGCAGCATTTGGAAGTAGTTTCGGTACCACAAGATTCTTACTGCTGTTTTCTTGTTTTGGTCTCCATTTTGAAACTGACTCAGTACAGGTGATTTCATTATCAAAGTTTGATTTGGAATGTTGGAATTCTGAATTTTTCAATGGGAATATTTCTATCTCGTCTTCAGTTTCCTCTTCAGAGAGGTCTTGAAGTTGGTTTGGAGGTTCGAAGTCGTATACGCTGCCGCTTTTTATGATTCCGAGATCTTCTTTGGTGTATTTAGGATAACTTTTCTTCAGATTTGATGATTTTTTGTCTGTTGAAAGAGGATATGGTTTAAAGGAGCCGTACGAATTTTGTGGTGTGTTAAACCTGGAAGATTTTTGACTTCGTGTGGATTGGAGCAAAATGGCACTGTGCGTTCTGGATGATAGATCTTTGCTCCTAATGGGGAGGTTATAGGTGACATGCGGCCTTTTGGAGTATGTTATTGGGTTTTGGAAAGATCGCTCATTTGAATTCAACTTCACGTGGGATTTATAATTAGTTGGGACATAAGGTGCTATATCGGAAGTCTTGAGAATCTTCTTCGGCGTGGATGGCTTGCTAGACAGATTGTCGAGGGAGCCTGGCGGACTTGGCTCAAATGATCTTTTAACGAACTCTGAACTTTTTCCACCGACTTTCAAGTCGGAACCTACCATAATCTTATCAAACTCGACTTCATCGCTGATTAGAGGATTCTCTTGTTGAATGGGCAATGGACTTCTTGGATCCGCGGGCTCGAGGTGGATCTTGGATGCATCTCCTTGCCATGGATGTTCTGCAGTGTTAGTTGCTAGCTGATGGAACTGATCCACAAGCACTTTGCTCTCTCGTTGGAAATCCTCAAGAATGTCATAATACTGCTTGGATAGGAGGTAAAGATAGATGCAATAAGCCACCTGAACGATCACCAGCCCAGAGACCAAACCGATTATTGGTAAATAGAAAATCGGCGAGTCCAAAATCAACATGTATTCGCTAAAGTACTGTTGGGCTGCTGTGTAGAATTTTGTCTGCCGGTCCCCATCGATGGGAAGCCATGAGACTGAAGTAACAATGGCAGATCAATCTCAAACCTTCGCCAAATGCACGGAAAACATTCCTGCGAATATACAAGAATTTCGATTTCATAGACTTGGCTAGTGATGGATATCTTCAAGTATGTTTCAGGATGGCCAAATTTGAATCGGTTCTGATTGACGCCTGCATCTCAGCCATTCAGGCAATTCGACCAAGATGCTGTTAGCAATATTCCACAAGCTTCATTGCAGAATAACTCTTCGTTTTTATTGGCAATATCTTAACCTCGAGATTGATACTTCTTTCAACCTCTTATCCCAACTCAGCAACGTCTAAATTTTAGACTCTAAAGGAGTAATAACTATCACACACACTCTCTGAAAAATCAATTTTCTTAGATCTCTTAATTTTGCTCTTAACTACATTTCCTAATCAACCCAAGTTTATACTAATCCTTCCTTTATTTTCTCCCTTATTTGATACACTGTGAATATCATTACTGATTATTTGTAATATTACTGTTATTCCTGTATGTACCCTACATTTCTGTGCTTGGAGAATCGGTATAAGACTAAAAGGTCTTAATAAAACTTTTTGTTGTTGTATTTCCTAAAAAACACATATGTAAAGGATTTTTCTATCATAACTATTCGTGTGGTATATTGAACATAAATGTGGAAATATAAAAGTTTGAAAGACTTCAATGTAGAAAGGAATGTAAAATTTATAGAGTAGAAATGGGGCCAAAGACTTTGTCAGCTACCACGACATCAAACTTCTAACAGGCTCCTATCCTTCAATGTTTTGGATAAAGGTGTGGGTTATGAAGATTTTTCCAAAGAGCTCTATTTTGACCCAGTCCTAGAGTTTATTATTATTGTGTTAGAGCTTCCATTTTATCGAACTAGTGTGGTGTGGGGAGGTGAGGCAGTCTATAGAGTTTCCTCTCTGATCTTACAGTCAATGGGCCATCTATATATCTGATTGTGTAATAAGTTACCTATTTATAATACAATATAATGCAGCTTATGATCGTAGAACGACATTTGACAAATTTTACCGCAAATGTTTCTTTTGAACGAAAATTCGTCATTTTTTAAAGGAGAAATAACGACTATTCCTATCTTTAGAGATGAAGTATGAAAGGATGAATTGTGAAAAGTAATGGATGAACGGAAAAATAAAAATGTCCAGGGATGAGAAACGAACCCAACATTCCCATCCCTGGACACTTTTATTTTTCCGTTCATCATTACTCTTCACAATTCATCCTTTCATACTTCATCCTTAAAGATAGAAATAGTCATCTACTTATCGTGCAACTGAAAGTTGCTGATGGCTTGCGCCATCTATCGGAATAAATATCAACTATTCTCGTTGATTTTTAATTATTCCAGAATTGGCCAAATACCCATTCTTGATTAATCAAGAAAAGCTAACCACGGACGCGTTTCGGGCTGTTGGCCCTCATCAGCGTGGTGCAAGCTGTACCTCAACGACCAAAAAATTGGTCATTAAGGCATCCTGAAAAATCATGAAACGGGTAGTTAAGGCCAGAATTGCGTGAGAACGCTACAAAATGTGAAAAAATAGCACAAATGTAATATTGTACTGGGATAAGGTGCATAAATTAAGAAAAAGGCATCTACTTATCGTGCAACTGAAAGTTGCTGATGGCTTGCGCCATCTATCGGAATAAATATCAACTATTCTCGTTGATTTTTAATTATTCCAGAATAATTAATAAATAAAATTTTCACATTTTGTAGCGTTCTCACGCAATTCTGGCCTTAACTACCCGTTTCATGATTTTTCAGGATGCCTTAATGACCAATTTTTTGGTCGTTGAGGTACAGCTTGCACCACGCTGATGAGGGCCAACAGCCCGAAACGCGTCCGTGGTTAGCTTTTCTTGATTAATCAAGAATGGGTATTTGGCCAATTCTGGAATAATTAAAAATCAACGAGAATAGTTGATATTTATTCCGATAGATGGCGCAAGCCATCAGCAACTTTCAGTTGCACGATAAGTATATGCCTTTTTCTTAATTTATGCACCTTATCCCAGTACAATATTACATTTGTGCTATTTTTTTCACATTTTGTAGCATTCTCACGCAATTCTGGCCTTAACTACCCGTTTCATGCTTTTTCAGGATGCCTTAATGACCAATTTTTTGTTAATGGAACCAAGCGCCATTTCAGCTGAGCGCCATGGAAGGAAGCCAAACTTCTCACCCCAGCAGTTTGGCTTCCTTCCAGGGCGCTCAGCTGAAATGGCGCTTGATTCCATTAACAACAACATCAGTGAAGGCCTGCAGCACTGGAGGAAGACCTTGGCTATTGGTCTGGACATCAGCCATGCCTTCGACACCGTTCAAAGACACACCATCATTCAAGGCCTCCGCGACCTTAACTGCCCAGAAGAGTTGATTCAACTGTCCGCGAGCTTCCTCCGAGGAAGGCAGGTAATTTACAACGCTTGGAACGCCACCCTTACCTCTACTACTCTACTGGGGGTCCCCCAAGGTGCAGCACTGAGCCCCTTCTACTTCAAAATAGTGGCTAGGAAAATCCATCTCCTTCCAAGGCCAAACAACAGTGAAATCATCAGTTTCGCAGACGATTTCACGGTACTGATTCACTTCCTCCGCAGATTCCCAACACGAGAGATCAATCAATTCCTAAAACAGCTCTTTCATTGGGGCAAGACTCAGGGGCTAACATTCAACCCAAGGAAAACCCAAGCCTGCCTCTTCCATTGGAAAGCCAAGCGTCCAGGCTATCACGGCATACATTTCCAAAATCAACCTATTCTAATTGATAACACTATAAAAATCCTCGGTGTTACCTTTGATTCCAAAAGAAACTTCGTAGGTCACCTGGACAACATCCTCAAGAGGTGCAGGTGGATTCTCCCTCGACTAACCAGCACGATCCAGGGGCAGTTCGGATTAACCTTCAGCGCGGGCCGAAAAATACATAACATGGTGATCCTCCCAGCCATCCTCTATGGCTCTGGGGTTTGGGGCAAGCGGGTGTTCGACACCAATGGCATCCGGAAGTTACGTGGCCTCCATTACAAATATGCTAAAACTTTAATCAGAGGAGGCCCGTGTACTCCAACTATCCCAGCAATCTCCCTCACAGGTTGTCCTCCACTGGATATATCTATCAAATCCCATCTAGCATACTTGGAAGCGCTAAGAGAAGGCCCTTTTGAGTCACGTCCCAGTCCCTCCTCGGTACCCTACCCACCTCTTAGAAGATGTTAAGTTACGCGAGGTCAGATTGAAGAAACCTCCTCTTAACAAGTAAGACTTTTACCCAAAGTCTTGATATTGATTGGACTGCCTCGGGTGATCAAGCGAGAAAGAAAATAACGAAGACAAAAACCAGCGGCTATACACGTACAGCTCTCGCTCTACTAAGAAACTCGTTTATTTCAACAACACGGCTAAGTTATATACAAAGGGAAATTTACATAATAATAGTTCACACATTCAATAGAAAATCTACATTTCCAGTTATACATTCAAAAGATATATTTACATATTGTATGTTACGACTTTTAACATACCCCCACCTTTCTTTTTTGTAAAACAAAAAAAGAAATCCGTTCCACCGTGATGGGGGGATCCAGGCAGGTGGGACACCGTTGCAGGGAGCCCAGGCTCTTATCCAGGAAAACTATCCTCTCCTCGGCACACTGCGGCACCCTCTCCATACACACCACCGGAGATTACCCCATAAGCGTCCATCTTCTTCTTCCAAAGAAATCGGAGGTAGTCCCAATCATTTTCCCTGATGGCCATCACCTGGAAATATCTCCTCACGTCGGCCAAAACTCCGTACTTATTTTTCCGAAGTTTTATCCCTATTTCCGGGATTCTCCTCAGTAGAATGGGTCTCCTCTTCAAATACCGTCTTAAGGCGAGTGCGCCGTGTCCTCGACAGGCAGCGTCGCCAAATACTGGCCGTATAGGCGTAGCCCTGGATCCACTCCTAAACAAAAGGTGACGAGGCAAATAGTATCCTTTTCCCTCCGGTGGATTTTCATTAACACTATCGACGAGCCCTTCCTTCAACCAATCTTTTGGATCAATAATCCCTTCTTCCACCTTTGATTCAGTACCTTGTTCTGCATCTAGCTTTTCTTCCACCTTTGAATCAGTACCCTGTTCTACATCTAACTTTTCCCCCACCGTTGAATCAGTACCTGGTTCAGCATCTATATTTTTCGCTTCATTTCCATCATGATCTTTTCCCTTGTTGTATTTATCGTCCTTATTCTTTGCATAATCAGATTTATTTATGGTTTTCAAATCTTGGGATTCTGTTTCTTTATAATTATCCTTTATTTTAAATTCCGCATCTCTCGTTGGTCCTGCTTCCACCAATTTCCTCGATGCTGGAACTCTGACAACTCCTTCCTCATTTTCCTTATTATCATCAATCGATTCAGTTTCATCTGAAATCTTTACTTGGTCAGCGCCTTCAGCTACCGCTCTAGAATTGTTTAACGGTTCATAACCTTTAATTGCAGTCTCAGAATCCTTCACTCCATCGCCCTTAGGCTTCGCTTCAGAATCCTTTACGCCTTCGCCCTTTGGCTCCTCTTCAGAATCCTTTACTCCGTCGCCCTTAGGCTCATCTTCAGAATCCTTTACTCCGTCGCCCTTAGGCTCATCTTCAGAATCCTTTACTCCGTCGCCCTTAGGCTCATCTTCAAAATCCCTCACTCCGTCGCCCTTAGGCTCATCTTCAGAATCCTTTACTCCGTCGCCCTTAGGCTCATCTTCAGAATCCTTTACTCCGTCGCCCTTAGGCTCATCTTCAGAATCCTTTACTCCGTCGCCCTTAGGCTCATCTTCAAAATCCCTCACTCCGTCGCCCTTAGGCTCATCTTCAGAATCCTTTACTCCGTCGCCCTTAGGCTCATCTTCAGAATCCTTTACTCCGTCGCCCTTAGGCTCATCTTCAAAATCCCTCACTCCGTCGCCCTTAGGTTCATCTTCAGAATCCTTTACTCCGTCGCCCTTAGGCTCATCTTCATAGTCTTTTACTCCGTCGCCCTTAGGCTCATCTTCAGAATCCCCTACTCCGTCGCCCTTAGGCTCATCTTCAAAATCCCTTACTCCGTCGCCCTTAGGATTCACTTCAGATTCCTTTACGCCTTCGCCCTTAGGCTTCGCTTCAGAATCATTTACTCCGTCTTTGAGCTCAGCTTCAGAATCCTTTTCTTTAATAGCATTCACAGCACCTTTTTTGCCCTCATATTCAATATCTATTATAGAGGGAGCTGGACAAGCTTCCTTTAGCATTCTAGCTTTAGCTAGAGTAGGCTTCACATCCGTAGCTCTAGCAGTTTTTACTGAATCCTCTTTTTCCACGCCTTCAATTTCATTTTTCATGGACTCTTCCGGGCTTTTCGATAGAGACGTAGAAGTATTCTGAAGTTTGATAACTTTCTGATTATCGGTATCTGAATTCGGAGAGGCACTAGACGCCCCTGGTGGAATTTGAGAAGTCTTGGCCTGAGCATCCCTATCCTGCTCACGCATTACGCGAATTCTGGCCTTTAAATAATATCTTTCCGTGATGTAGACTTCACAATCCTCAAATTCTTTATCAATTTCATCGTCAGTAGCCTCAGCTTTGGCTAATAAAATTGCCTGGCATCGTTCATTCAATACCACCAGCTCCAAATAGAGAGCTTCCAATCTATCAAATTTGGCATATATGCCACTTTTATCAATAAGAGGATCCCTTAACTCTGTATTCATATCATTTACCACCTCGGTAAAAACGCCTCTTATCGCCTTTCTACGCCTTCTGCTAACATCCTCCATCTCACCTTGTAGTTATCCTTTCACCCTGTAGGTATCCTTTACCTTGTAGGTAGCCTTTCACCCTGTAGGTATCCTCTTACCTTACTTGAGCTTCTTCAACCTCTTTGTCTACTTGAGCTTCTCTCCTCCCTTGAGCTCCTTTTAACCTTTAACAAAGGGCTTCTTGAGCTCCTTTAAACCTTTAACAAAGGGCTGCTTGAGCTCCTTTAAACCTTTAACAAAGGGCCTCTTGAGCTCCTTTAAACCTCTAACAAAGGGCTTCTTGAGCTCCTTTAAACCTTTAACAAAGGGCTTCTTGAGATTCTTTAAACCTTTAACAAAGGGCTTCTTGAGCTCCTTTAAACCCTTAACAAAGGGCCTCTTGAGCTCCTTTTAACCTCTAACAAAGGGCTTCTCGAGCTCCTTTAAACCTTTAACAAAGGGCCTCTTGAGCTCCTTTAAACCTTTAACAAAGGGCCTCTTGAGCTCCTTTAAACCTTTAACAAAGGGCTTCTTGAGCTCCTTTAAACCTTTAACAAAGGGCCTCTTGAGCTCCTTTTAAACCTTTAACAAAGGGCTTCTCGAGCTCCTTTAAACCTTTAACAAAGGGCCTTTTGAGCTCCTTTAAACCCTTAACAAAGGGCCTCCTGACTTCCTTTAAACCTTTAACAAAGGGCTTCTTGAGCTCCTTTAAACCTTTAACAAAGGGCCTCTTGAGCTCCTTTAAACCTCTAACAAAGGGCTTCTTGAGCTCCTTTAAACCTTTAACAAAGGGCCTCTTGAGCTCCTTTAAACCTCTAACAAAGGGCTTCTTGAGCTCCTTTAAACCTTTAACAAAGGGCCTCTTGAGCTCCTTTTAAACCTTTAACAAAGGGCTTCTCGAGCTCCTTTAAACCTTTAACAAAGGGCTTCTTGAGCTCCTTTAAACCTTTAACAAAGGGCTTCTTGAGCTCCTTTTCCCTTGAGCTTCTTTAGCTTCTTTGCCTTGAGCTTCCTTAGCTTCTTTGCCTTTGAGCTTCTTTAGCTTCCTTGCCTTGAGCTTCCTTAGCTTCTTTGCCTTTGAGCTTCTTTAGCTTCTTTGCCTTGAGCTTCCTTAGCTTCTTTGCCTTTGAGCTTCTTTAGCTTCTTTGCCTTTGAGCTTCTTTAGCTTCCTTGCCTTGAGCTTCCTTAGCTTCTTTGCCTTTGAGCTTCTTTAGCTTCTTTGCCTTGAGCTTCTTGAGCTTCTGTTCCCTTGAGCTTCTTGAGCTTCTGCTTCTTGAGCTTGAGCTTCTTGAGCTTCTGTTCCTTTGAGCTCCGCAGATTCTCACTCTCCCTCTGCTACTCGGCAGGCTCTCCTACTTCCTCTGCTACTCGGCAGGCTCCACTACTTCCTCTGCTACTCGGCAGGCTCTAATACTTCCTCTGCTACTCGGCAGGCTAATACTTCCTCTGCACCTCGGCAGGCTAATACTTCCTCTGCTACTCAGCAGGCTAATACTTCCTCTGCACCTCGGCAGGCTAATACTTCCTCTGCACCTCGGCAGGCTAATACTTCCTCTGCTACTCGGCAGGCTAATACTTCCTCTGCACCTCGGCAGGCTAATACTTCCTCTGCACCTCGGCAGGCTAATACTTCCTCTGCACCTCGGCAGGCTAATACTTCCTCTGCACCTCGGCAGGCTAATACTTCCTCTGCACCTCGGCAGGCTAATACTTCCTCTGCACCTCGGCAGGCTAATACTTCCTCTGCACCTCGGCAGGCTAATACTTCCTCTGCACCTCGGCAGGCTAATACTTCCTCTGCACCTCGGCAGGCTAATACTTCCTCTGCACCTCGGCAGGCTAATACTTCCTCTGCACCTCGGCAGGCTAATACTTCACTGAGCTCTTTTTCCTGAGCACGAGTTCCTTGATTCCCAGGCTCTGCAGGCTTTTTCTTAACTTGAGCTCTTTTCCCTGAGCACGAGTTCCTTGATTCCCAGGCTCTGCAGGCTTTTTCTCAACTTGACCAGCCGATGCAGCCCACCCGGGGATGCCACTAAATGTTAAGTTACGCGAGGTCATATTGAAGAAACCTCCTCTTAGCAAGTAAGACTTTTACCCAAAGTCTTGATATTGATTGGACTGCCTCGGGTGATCAAGCGAGAAAGAAAATAACGAAGACAAAAACCAGCGGCTACACACGTACAGCTCTCGCTCTACTAAGAAACTCGTTTATTTCAACAACACGGCTAAGTTATATACAAAGGGAAATTTACATAATAATAATTCACACATTCAATAGAAAATCTACATTTCCAGTTATACATTCAAAAGATATATTTACATATTGTATACCGCTTTAGGACAGGTCAGGGAAGGTGTGCAGAGCTGATGAAGATATGGGGCTACACCAAAGATCCAAATTGTGCCTGCAACGTCCCACAATCAATGTCCCATATACTAGATGACTGCCCGCTGTACAAATTCAATGGAGGAATCTCCAATCTCCATTCTGTCACCCCGGAAGCCCTGAACTGGCTGAAGGCCTTGCCTCTCAGACTTTAATGACCTATATGTCCTCACTTCTTTTTTCTAGATTTAACTCATTTTGTCTCCTCTCTAATTGTAAATACGCTGCAGTATCACCTCATAAGCATAAATAAATAAATACATATTGTATGTTACGACTTTTAACAGAAGACCTCTCCAATTCTCCAAGTCACTGCCTGAACGGGCCACTATTGTTTATACAGATGGCTCTCGGTCAACCAATGGGGTTGGCGCAGCAGTGGTGCTCCCACCTCCCTATTCACCACTGAAACTTAACTCCACAACAGCTGTACCTCCTTCCAGGCGGAACTTTTGGCCATTCTTTATGCCACCAGATCTATTAGGATCATGCCGCGACAAGACTTTGTCATTGCTTCCGACTGCCAGGCAGCTCTACATGCCATCTGTCACCCCGATATCCCAAGAACCCCACTTACTGCAGAGATAATCAGAAACCTCAATACTCTGGACAATGTTCAACTCTGCTGGGTCCGGAGTCATTGCGGCATCGTTGGAAATGAACAGGCTGATGAAGTCGCCAAAGCCGCAGCCCAATCCAAATTGCCTTTACACTTCGCAACCCTTCCTAGGAAATATGTCCGCTCTCAAAGCAAACAGTTCGCCCTCCAACTATGGACCGACCTCTACACCACAGACCATGCTACAAGAAACCTCAGAAGAGTAGCTGCATCTCCTAGTCTTCTAATCTCAATTCTCCCAAAACTAAAATATTGCAGCATCAACTCTACAATTTTGACAGGACATGGCTTCGTTCAAGCCGACATCGCCAGAACCTCCAAAAACAACGACCCCGTATGCCAACACTGTCACCAAGAAAATCAAACAGTCGACCACCTCCTATTCAGCTGCCCATCCTACCATCTTCAGAGATTCCAGACTGCAACTCTACTTAACACCAGCACATTCAACCAAGAAGCATTGAAGAACCTCCCCAAAAATAAAACATCCTGGCGACATCTAATCAGTTGGATGTCAACTGCAACAAATAGACAATAAGTCAGAAGACAAACCCGGACAGTTGGCGACTTTCGTACGCTCCGGAGTCCGGGTTATGTACAGAATAATAATAAATAATTGAGGTACAGCTTGCACCACCCCGATGAGGGCCAACAGCCCGAAACGCGTCCGTGGTTAGCTTTTCTTGATTAATCAAGAATGGGTATTTGGCCCATTCTGGAATAATTAAAAATCAACGAGAATAGTTGATATTTATTCCGATAGATGGCGCAAGCCATCAGCAACTTTCAGTTGCACGATAAGTAGATGCCTTTTTCTTAATTTATGCACCTTATCCCAGTACAATATCACATTTGTGCTATTTTTTCATAGAAAAATAGTCGTTATTTCTCCTTTAAAAAATGTCGATTTTTCGTTTGAAAGAAACATTTGCGGTAAAATTTGTCAAATGTCGTTCTACAAGTTACCTATTCCTTCATCCCGCCTGGAGCGTATTCATTCTCATACCACTAATAAAGTTTCGTTTTTGTTCACTTCTGTGATCATTCTACAGTGAACCCTATATTGGATGCCCCCCCCCCCCCCCCCCCCCATAGAAAATTTCAAAAACAAGTTCGTTTGACAAAAAATCCCTTAGAAGAGTGACACTGTCAGAAATGTAACATATTCTATTTCCCTATCCGTGATATAACTTACTGGTCGAAGGGTGGAGAAAAATCGACATGGGACTCAATCGTGGAGGAACATGGAGACGAATGGAAAGACAGAGGATGGGGAGCGAGAGGGCAAGGGAGATAGGTAACTTGGGCGGACACATGAAGGTAAGAGAGTGGAGACAGTACAGGGGAGAGAAAGACACTAAAGTACAAGGGAGAGAGAGACAGTGTATGTAAAGGTAAGAAGACACCACAGTACAGGGGAGAGATAGACAGCGTATGTAAAGGTAAGAAGACACCACAGTACAGGGGAGAGATAGACAGCGTATGTAAAGGTAAGAAGACACCACAGTACTGGGGAGAGATAGACAGCGTATGTAAAGGTAAGAAGACACCACAGTACAGGGGAGAGATAGACAGCGTATGTAAAGGTAAGAAGACACCACAGTACAGGGGAGAGATAGACCGCGTATGTAAAGGTAAGAAGACACCACAGTACAGGGGAGAGATAGACAGCGTATGTAAAGGTAAGAAGACACCACAGTACAGGGGAGAGATAGACCGCGTATGTAAAGGTAAGAAGACACCACAGTACAGGGGAGAGATAGACAGCGTATGTAAAGGTAAGAAGACACCACAGTACAGGGGAGAGATAGACAGCGTATGTAAAGGTAAGAAGACACCACAGTACAGGGGAGAGATAGACAGCGTATGTAAAGGTAAGAAGACACCACAGTACAGGGGAGAGATAGACAGCGTATGTAAAGGTAAGAAGACACCACAGTACAGGGGAGAGATAGACCGCGTATGTAAAGGTAAGAAGACACCACAGTACAGGGGAGAGATAGACAGCGTATGTAAAGGTAAGAAGACACTACAGTACAAGGGAGAGAGAGACAGTGTATGTAAAGGTAAGAAGACACTACAGTACAGAAGAGATTTAATCCACAGACTCCACCCCACACTTGCACAGCGAGCAGCGGTCTCCAGCTTCCTCCCCAGCATCCTCCACCTGCAGAGTCACCTCGTACATATCTAAGCGGCTGCGGAGTTCCCGCAGTGCCGTCCGTAGAACCTCCTCTGGCCTTTCGTCCGGTGCTAGGCACACCATGGCTGACATTTCAGTCAGAGAATAACAACATACTCATACTCTTTCCATATATTATGTATATATATATGTTGTAATATATTCCAATATATACTTATATTCCCATATGTTATATAGTTATAGTGTAATTGCCAAGGTAACAGAAATAAAATTTCGAGTGAGTGACAGCCGGCACCCAGGACAGGAAAAGGTCCGAAAAACATATCGGGGTGTCTATTTTTTTTTAAGAAATACGAATGCCAGCCAGGTAACCTCTATCTTCAAAATAGAAACTACTCGTTGATTTTTTTAATTATCCCGAAATGGTCCAAATACACTTTCTTGATTAATCAAGAAAAACAAACCACATATGCTTTTATTGACCTTCAATAAATATTGTCAAGAATCTTTAATTCTGTGAGCTTCCATTCTTATAATTATAAACAAACATTAAACAAACTGAGCTTTCGGAAGAGTCTCCTTAATCTAAATAGCTAAGAAAGATATCAAAGAATGAGTGATTTGATCACCCGGAAGCATATAAATGATTATAATATATATTTATAATTGTATGTGTTGGAAAAGAAGAAGTTCGAGGCACCCAATGGGAGGCCGACGGAAGGGACTACAGGGATGCAGTGGCTGGAATGAGGAAAACAAAAACAGAAGAACTTGTAAACAACTTTCGAACGGGAGGATTTGCCCTGATCCCCGATTCTTGTGGTATAAATACATTTAAATATATAATTCATTAAATAATCCTTTACTATTTTCTTAATTGATAATAAATATAATTTTCCCTCCTGTTTTCGTCGTATATTTTAAATGTGGTACAAGCAGCGACAACCCCACCGCCGACCAAGAATAGAGGTGAGTGACTCACTCTGTCGTCACAACACAGAGTGGCGTTGGTGAAATCACAATAGTATGTATTTCTACTGTCCTCAAAGCTTATGTCCATAGTTTATCTAAAATACCCATTCCAAGAGTCTAGCATCAGTATCACTATAAAAGGAAGATCGAAAAATGCAATATAACAGTGGTATGGTAGATTAAACTTGCGAAACCGCTGGAAGGGTTCACCACTGATGAGCCAGGCCCTCCCATTAATTGTTTCATTGCAGTAAGGGCTATAGAAATGGTTTTAATTTTTAAAAAGAGTCATACGTGTCTATATTAGTTTCGGATTTTTGTGGTGTTTTTAATTCATTATGACGATGTTTTTACAGCCTCAACTTGACTCTTTACTCACCAATAGTCAGATGGGCGGACAGGGCTGATTTCTCCAGACTCAAGGACCAGATGCGTAGATTATGGACTTTCTGGACGCCAGGAATATTGGACAGGATCTGGTCGACTTCTTCAAAGTTGATGTTCTTTGGGGTCCCTGGTCAAATCCTCCTATTATTGGTAAAGAAAACGATATATTAATACAAAGCAATAACACGCCAACTATATATTACGAATGACGACATTAAGACGCGAATGTTTCTTTTCACAAATAAATCAAACCCTTCTACTATCCTTACTGTGATGAAAAAATGTATTGGGAGGGTTTGTCTCATCAGTGCTCGATGCAATGCAATCAGTGCATTGCTCAATAAAATATTTAAATGTAATTCTATTGTCCTAAAAACTCATGTCCATAATTTACTTAAATACCATTTCTAAGATTCCACCCTTCAGTCTAGTATATAAAAGCAGAATGATCCAATACAGTATTAGAACTCTAAAGAAGCGGTCTGGTAGATTAAATTGGCGAAACTGCTGGGAGGGTTCACCACTGATGAGCCAAGCCCTCCCAATATATTTTTTTATCGCAGTAAGGACAGTAGAAGTTTGAATTATTTGTTAAAAGAAACATTCGTGTCTTAATGTCTTAATTCATTAAAACGATATGACTACTAAGAAAAAAATAGCACAAATGTGGTGTGATATTGTACTGAGATAAGGTGCATAAATTATGAAAAAGAAAAAGGGATCTCCTTATCGTGAAACTGAAAGTTGCTGATGGCTTGCGCCATCTATCGGAATAAATATCAACTAAATACATCGCACTAATTAAGTGGTGATAATGAGTAATTTATAATAATGATTATTATACAGTAGAACCTCCCTATAATGGCGAACACCTAATTGCAGAACCCAAGTGTCCTTTAGAGTGAGATGTCCTCTTACCGGAGAGCTACTAAATAGTAAAAATGATAATTTTACTAATGAAAACTGTCATTTGTAGAGAGGTGTTCTCTTCTAGCGCGAGTGTCCTCTCATGGAGGTTCTACTGTATTACAAAATTATTAAATTATATGCTATGTACAATCAATATGTACATGGCGCATCTGCCACTGCTGCAGAGTTTGATTAAAGATCGCCAGCGGGTCTACAGCGACACCAAGCATTTCGTGATCTACGAAGAAAACGTAGATTGCATGCTTCGCTGAGGAGATGGTGTGTTCCTCAAGGCCCACCGCGAGAGAGTCAAAAATACGTATTGAGAGAGAATTGTTCAATAAAGCAAGTTTGTATGTTCCCCCCAAGTTTACAGTACCTACCTTCCATGAGTACGACCAGGGCCTCCTTAATGATGCGGTAAGTTGAGACCAGGACAATGGTGGAGAAGACGAAGGTCAACAGCGGGTCCACCACCCCCAAGTCAGGCTGCACATCGCCGCTGTCTACAGACACTTAGGAGAAATGGGTGTCAACTGGGAGAGATACTTTTCTTTTATATATAAGATTGTCCCAAAAGTTCGTAAACATATTATGATTGTAAAACAACACTTGAAGTTACACCGCATGAGTTTCTTTTCAATGAAAAATCAAAATTTATTTCAAGGTGAAATATTGACTATTTCTAACCTTTTTGGATGAGGTATGAAAGGGTGAATTATGAAGAGTAATGATGAACGGAAAAATAAAAGTGTCCAGGGATGGGAATCAAGCCAACAATGTTCCGCTTACCGGAATTCCCATCCCTGGACACTTTTATTTTTCCGTTCATCATTACTCTCCATAATTCACCCTTTCATACCTCATCCAAAAAGGTTAGAAATAGTCAATATTTCACCTTGAAATAAATTTTGATTTTTCATTGAAAAGAAACTCATGCGGTGTAACTTCAAGTGTTGTTTTACAATCACAAGCTGCAGTGTATTATATAATACTATGATTCTGAAACTTGGCCCACCTGCTGATTGACCACCCTTAATATAGAACATCAGAGATTAAATCAATGGTCCCGATTCTGTCAAAAGTCCAACCCCACCAGTGAGTGCAAGTAACCATAATGGGTCTCTGGCACATTTGTAAGTGCAAAAGTCTAACTGCTTTTCACATTAATTGACATATGGTGTACTTACAGTAAAAACAGTCGCTAACTTCAACCCACCATGATTATCATGGCCTCTACCACTAGAAAAGTACTAGAAAAGTACTGCAAAATTCGAACTGCTTTTCACATGTATAGACATATGGTGTACTTACAGTAAAATCAGTGGCTAACTTCAACCCACCATGATTATCATGGCCTCTACCACATGTACTAGAAAAGTACTGTAAAAGTCGAACTGCTTTTCACATGTATAGACATATGGTGTACTTACAGTAAAAACAGTCGCTAACTTCAACCCACCATGATTATCATGGCCTGTACCACATGTACTAGAAAAGTACTGTAAAAGTCGAACTCCTTTTCACATGTATAGACATATGGTGCACTTACAGTAAAAACAGTCGCTAACTTCAACCCACCATGATTATCATGGCCTGCACCACTATAAAAGTATTAGAAAAGTATTGCAAAATTCGAACTGCTTTTCACATGTATAGACATATGGTGCACTTACAGTAAAAGCAGTGGCTAACTTCAACCCACCATGATTATCATGAAATGTACCAGTGTACTGGGGATAATAAAACTATGGTTGTAGTTGACGAGAGCCTACAGTGTAACCCACCTACCCAGAAGTAGATGACCACAGCGGCTACCAATACACCAACACTCTGCAGGAAGTCTCCCAGGACATGAACAAGGGCAGCTCGGATGTTGATGTTGTCGGTAGCATGATGGGCATCAGGCGGCTCGGCGTGCAGTACCAGGGCCATGACCACGTTGACTGCCAGCCCAACCACGGCGATCACTACCATCAGCTGTGAGTCGATGTCGTACTCCCCTCGTAGGATCCTCACCACAGCCAGATAGTCCAGGCTCAGCGTCACGGCCCAGATAAGCAGGACAGATGCCATTGCTCCCAACACCTCTGTAACCACACCACAGAGATGTCTGAAAACTTTTTTAGACTGCTTAAATAAAATAAAATATATGTTGCACTACTTATTTGATTGTGCTACTCTGTCTGAAGAAAGACGAAAACTAAATGATAAAACGAAGCAACTTCATTTCCGGCACTAATTAATGAAATATCAAAGAATAGGTATATAGAGGTGGCGATATTTGGATTCCATAGGATTATATCCCGGAAAAGGGCCACACAGTGTTCTCCCCATCCCTTGTGAACTGGCGAATCCTGTATAGGGCGAGAGGCCCTAAATAAAGGCTTTGTTGTTGTTGTTGTAAAATAAAAATAAACTCATCTCCAGAAACCTTTTTAATTTATTCTTGAAAATATTTCGGTTAGTAAATCTTTTTTATTATCTCGACGTTTTGACAAAAAGCTTTTGTCTTCGTCAGGAGCAAACAAAAATTAAAACATTTAGCAAAGGCGTTAAAAATTATTCTAAAGTTCCAAGGGCGTTCTCAAGCGATATTTCGAAATTTGTTTAACATCTAAAGCACGAGTCAAAAATAAATATTTAACTCACAAAATACTATGATCTTTGAAATAAATTATAATATACATATATACACCTATCCCCCGATTTACACGGTAGATACGTTCCTGAGAAAAACGTGTAAATCGAAAATTATATATATATTTTTAATTAGAAATACAGACACAGTGTGCGTGTGCAGCAAGTCAGCACATAAGCTCGGGATTCCTCGTGAGATGTGTACACAGCGCATGTGTTCAATCACAGTAGCATTTAGTATAGTGCGATAAAAACAAAAACAAAAACTTATTTGGAAAACCGTGTAAAAGCGAAAACGTGTAAAACAATTACCGTGTAAATCGGGGGATAGGTGTATAATGAGAATTTATAAACAAAAATAAATATTTTTTGTCAAAACGTCGAGATAATAAAAAGATTTACTGGCCGAAGTATCTTTATTTTCAAGAAATATGAATGCCAGCCAGGCAGCTTCTATCTTTGCGTTATTCAATTTATGTCCAGGAGATTAAAATCAATTGATAAAATTTGGATGTTTCCTGGCCAGCATTCGTATTCATTAAATATTTATTTGTCATAATGCGTTTATAATATTTATAATTATATGTAATTCTACTTTCCTCAAAGCTTATGTCCATAGTTCTTCTAAAATACCCATTCCAAGAGTCTACCAACAGTATTACTATAAAAGGAAGTTCCAAAATTGCAATATAACAGCGGTATGGTAGATTAAACTGGCGAAACCGCTGGGAGGGTTCACCACTGATGAGCCAGGCCCTCCCATTAATTTTTCCATTTCAGTAAGGGCAGTAGAAATTGATTAATTTCAAAAAGAATCTTACGCCTTTAAAATAGTTTCGAAATTTGATAACGCGTTTCGTTGAACATCAATGGCCCTTTTCAGGATAGAAACATGATATATCAAACATACAGCAAACATAAAATATTTGAAAAGTAAAGCCGCATTTTACGCGAAATCTTCAGACAAATTTTCACAACTCTTAAATGTTATAAAAGCATAGAGAACCTCTCTCGTCAAAATAAACGTCAAAACTAGACGCTGACCGTCGTTGCAAACTAACGGCCTCAGGTCGGTGACAAAGCCATAACACCAGCTTTGGCAAACTTAGCATATTTCCATCCCAAATTTTATATAATATGAAATTTATAATTGTCATAATTGGTGTACACTCGACATTACAGTTTGTGTGGAACCAAATTAAGGAGGTTCGATTAACGAATTTGCTAATGACAGATTTTGATATTTTTTTAAAACAAAAAATCTAGTCTCTAGTCTTACTTCAGGAACAAGTAATAAACTAAATTCATGGACAACACTTAAGTAAGTGGAAAGGCTTTGATGTCGTCAGTTGTCTGTTTCTTTGTAGGAGATAGAGGCAATTTTGTTCACAGTTGGTTATCTCGTGTGTCTTCAATAAAGGTCACTGTAATATCTTTCAGAGTTGTTGTCTGAATCCCGATATACATGCTAAAAGGTACAACTTCCTTAAGTTTTGTCCATGAGTGTATCTTTCAGAGTTATTGTCTGAATCCCGATATACATGCTAAAAGGTACAACTTCCTTATCTTTTGTCCATGAGTGTATCTTTCAGAGTTATTGTCTGAACCCCAATATACATGGTAAAAGGTACAATTTCCTCAAGTTTTTTCCATGAGTGTATCTTTCAGAGTTATTGTCTGAACCCCGATATACATGCTAAAAGGTACAAGTTCCTTAAGTTTTGTCTATGAGTGTATCTTTCAGAGTTATTTTCTGAATCCCAATATACATGCTAAAAGGTACAACTTCCTTAAGTTTTGTCCATGAGTGTATCTTTCAGAGTTATTGTCTGAATCCCGATATACATGCTAAAAGATACCACTTCCTTAAGTTTTGTCCATGAGTGTATCTTTCAGAGTTATTGTCTGAATCCCAATATACGCGGTAAAAGGTACAACTTCCTTAAGTTTTGTCCATGAGTGTATCTTTCAGAGTTATTGTCTGAATCCCAATATACGCGGTAAAAGGTACAACTTCCTTAAGTTTTGTCCATGAGTGTATCTTTCAGAGTTATTGTCTCAATCCCGATATACATGCTAAAAGGTACAACTTCCTTAAGTTTGTCCATGAGTGTAATTAAAATCTCGGGTATTTGCCGTTCTGCCCTCCAGGAACCTGGGTAATAAATATATCTCTCTTTCACAGTAAACATTGAGCTGTGTATCAGGTATTTCTGTGCGTTCCAGGAACCTGAGTTAACCAGATAAATAATATCGGGATGTCTACCCGCTCTAGTGTTTTTTACAATAAAACAGTCGGAACAGAGCCAACCGTACATGAAGGTCCAACAACAAGGAATGGTATTGTATGGCTGAGACCACAGTTACCTGAAGCTTCAACAACAAGGAATGGTACTGTATGGGTGAGACCACAGTTACACGAAGCTTCAACAACAAGGAATGGTACTGTATGACTGACTGACCTGCACGGTACCATCCAAACGTCATAGCCGAGGTGGCAGGTCGAGTGGCCATCCAGATGGAGAAGAGGGAGATCATGAAGCCGGCCAGGTCGACCAACATGTGAGCGGCGTCGCTGGCGATGGCCAGGCTGTGAGCCAGGATCCCCCCTGGATACACACCATCCATAGAGAGTCTAACCTTATTTCCATATAGGTAGGCATTCAATAACTGCATTTCATTTTCTCACAGTTACCTTTCCTTTCAATATATTTATTGAAGAATCAATAATGGAAGGGAATGACTTCAAGTCAAAACCAAATATCGGTTAAGCTTTACTACTACGACAGAAAATTCTGCCTTCGATCATCTCAGCCCTTGACTCTGGTCTCAGATTTCTTACGGAAACTTCTGACGCCTCGAAACAATCTGCTTATCTGACGATCATGTCAGGAATTTAATGTACACACACAAGCTGTCTTTAAGGAAGAAGATATATGGTTAGTCTCTCGCAACCATAGACAGAATCGTCCAATACAGTATTAGAGCTCTAAGAGACAGTCTCTGGTAGATTAAATTGGCGAGGCCGCTGGGAGTTTTCGTCATTTATGAATTGGGCCCTCTCAATATTTTTCATCGCAATTGGGACTGTAAAGATTTGTTGTATGCGTAAAAGTAACATTGATGCTTTAATGCTTTCATTTCTTGTGTATATATGGTGTGTTATTTCTTTATGATTAATGTATGAGTTGTGTTTAAACCAATATTCGGTTACAAGTTGTCTGTTCTACAGTAACTACCTAATCATCCAGAGAGTATCAACCTACCTACAAATTCGGTCAGCATGAAGACAAAGCAGAGGATGCTTGACCATACCAGCTTCTTCCGCACAAGAAGATCGGTCTGGCTGGGGGCGAGCCGGGCATGATGGCAGAGCTCATTCTGTCCGATCCATCAGTCAGTTTAAGACGGTCTGAGATCTAAGAGGACTTACTCACCTGCTGAAAGGGGGCTTCGGCTAGTAGGTCCTCTTTGGAAGGTGCACCGTCGGCCTCGGGCAGGCCCCTGCACCACCACATCCCTGTATGAAGTATAGGTACAGTATGGCATTCTTGAACCCAGTCTTCTGCGACATCCTCTTGTCCAGAACATGGATAATTCTCTAAAGAGCCTGTAGATGCAGTAAACCTCCCAATCTTAAGCAGCCATTACTGCTTAGGTTTTACTGAGGTTGAAAAACTTGAAATAACATTAATTATACCTTTTTACTTATGTACGAGGTTTGTTCAAAAAGTATCGCGACTTTTGAATTTTCGCGGGTTACGTATATTCGAATTTCGATCTTTTTGTGGCTTTATGTTGGTACTCATGTCTCTCACTTATGCCGACAAGCTCGGCCATTTGGAATGTTCACTTAATTGTTGACAGCTGCTTTGCTTGCAGGTGTTTTGGATCGTCTTCGATTTTTACCTATTAAAAAAATGGATCAAAGAACCTGTATCAAATTTTGTGTGAAAAACGAAATTAAGTGCGTGGGTGCATTCCGAATGTTGACTGTGGCATACGGAGAAGCTACCTTGGACCGAAGCAACGTTTATCGGTGGTACAAAATGTTCTCAGAAGGCCGAGAAGATGTGAACGACGAAGAGCGTGCCGGACGCCCGAGCACTTCAACAACAGACGAAAAAAAATAATGAAGTGGTGAAAATGATATTGGCCAATCGTCGAATCACCGTTAGAGAAGTTGCTGAGGACCTAAACATATCGATTGGCTCGTGCCATTCGATTTTTATCAATGATTTGGGCATGAGACGGGTCGCCGCGAAATTCGTACCAAAATTGCTCAATTGCGACCAAAAACAGCATCGCATGAACATTGCTAATGAGATGTTGGACTCTGTCCGCGACGACCCAAATTTGCTCCAGAGGGTCATAACTGGTGACGAAGCGTGGGTTTATGTTATGACGTGGAAACCAAAGCTCAATCATCTTAATGGAAGCTGCCGCACGAACCAAGACCGAAAAAAGCGCGCCAAGTTCGGTCGAATGTGAAAGTTTTGCTGACAGTTTTCTTCGATTGCAGGGGCGTGGTGCATCATGAGTTCTTGCCACAGGGTAGAACGGTCAATTAGTAATATTACCTGCAAGTTATGCGCAATTTGCGCGAAGCAATCCGCCAGAAACGCCCGGATTTGTGGAAGAACAAAAATTGGCTTTTGCACCACGATTACGCCCCTGCTCACACATCGTTGCTTGTGCGCGACTTTTTGGCCAAAAACAACACACTAATGATGCCGCAGCCACCGTATTCCCCAGATCTGGCCCCCTGTGACTTTTTCTTGTTCCCTAAACTGAAGAGGCACATGAAAGGACGACGTTACACTACGTTTGACGAGATAAAGACGGCATCGAAGGAGGAGCTGAAAAAGGTTTTTAAAAATGAATTTTTGAAGTGCTTCGAAGATTGGAAAAACCGTTGGCACAAGTGTATAATATCTTATGGGGATTACTTTGAAGGGGACAAAATAGGTATTCATGAATAAATAAATAATTTTTGAGAAAAAACACAAAAGTCGCAATACCTTTTGAACACCTCGTATTTAGATATTCTATATGTAAATTTGGCAATATTAATAAATAATTATATCCAGAATTTGTAATTTTGTCCATTTAAAAGATGTTTTAAGAAGGTATAAATGTAATATAGAAGAAGAAACGTGAATAGACGTTGCTATATGCCACGTTTGCTAAGTTCGCCATACACTTAGAACTAATGATACGTTAAGCGCGCCATCTGTTATGAAAATTCAAAACTATTATAGACGCGTATATGATTGTTTTAAAAATATTGCCTTTACTACCTCTACTGCCCTTACTGTAATGATAAATTAATGGTAGGGCCTGGCTCATCAGTGGTGAACTCTCCTATCGGTTTCGCCAGTTTAATCTAGCATACCGCTTATTAAAGCTCTAATACTGAATCTCTCTACTCCACTGATCCTAGGGTTGGGAAAATTCTGGAGAATTATATGGCCAATATGACAATCCCTCGCCATTATTTTGTCTATGCAGCGAATATCTTCAGACAACTCCTCTAACTTGTGTTAATGGTGAGTTTATGGAGTTATAGCCGCAGGTTGTATTTTCCTATAGGAAGTGTTCTCATCACACTCTGTGGAGACGGCGCTGTAGGATGGCCTAGTATTCATACTGTTTTATTCAATGATAAATCTAACAGGAAATTTTCTACTGGGTCTGTAGACTTACTGGCTGATACCTTGATGTGTTTACTCCAGACTTAGCCTACAGACTTAGGTCTAGGTAGCCCACTATCCTATGTGTATGTGTACTCCATATATATATATATATATATATATATATATATATATACTAGCGGACGTACCCGGCTTCACCCGGGTTTTACCCGAGTAAAGGTTTGTCTAACGAACATTTGTTAAAACAATTCTCTATAAACTTATTTAAAAAAAAATATATATTTTGATAATTTGAAACTCGTAAATTTGAATCTCTCGATAAAGTGAACATTTTTCCCCGGTCCCTTGTCTCATCTTGTCTCAAATAAATTGCCGTGTCATCCTGAATTTTGTCTTTCCTAATTTTCTACATTACAAAATCATCGTTTTATTTAGTGAACATTTTTTCCCGGTCCCTTGAAAAATACTCGATAAGTTGAATAAAATCAATATTAATTGGTTCCCAATATATATATAGATAATGAAAGCATACCCTGGCCAGGAGCATATATGCTTTTTAGATGACAGAGCGCCATCTAGTGGAACAGAAATCAACTAAAAATTTATTTAACCTGTTCCCTGATATTTGGCCAACCCATTTAGTCTATATAAGTCATATATAATCATAAAGTCTATATAAGACTTAACCAAATTGTTTTAATTAGTGATTATTTGTAAAGTTTTTATAAATAATGAGGTCACGTTGGTGATTGCATAATTGCGACATACAACTGTTTGGCAGCTGTACATTTTTTTCTAGTGGTTGAATAATAGAAATTGTTTAGACGCTGGGTTTTTAAGAAGCACAGTGAAATATGAATGTAAAATTAATTGTATTGTACCAATAATAAATTGTGATGCGCTGTGTCGGTTGTATAAATAGAAATTTCAGAAGCGCAATTTATTGGTTGGATTAGTTACTAATATGTTATGTATTGTGATCTCCATTAACATGTAAAATGTTTAATGTATGATGTGTTGTGATTATAGGCGTTGTGCGAGATTTGTGAGATTCTCGAGGAAATCTAAATGAGTAGTGTGACACATGTGTTCAAAATGGCGATCATGAAGCTAGCGGTCAAGATATGCCTGGTGAGGGATGGAGGTGTAACTGAAATAGATTCGGGGGATCCTCTTACTGGGGGTCACACGTGCTGTTTTTCACGGGATCGTCGTGGGTGGTCAATCATGGGAGGTGTTTGTTAATTGCACTTTTCTAATTAACAATTAATTAATTGTTAATTGCACTTCAATTTAATTGAAAAATAATTTTTTAATGCCCAACACTGATTAATAAATAATTATATCCAGAATTTGTAATTTTGTCCATTTAAAAGATGTTTTAAGAAGGTATAAATGAGAAACGTGAATAGGCTTTGCTATATTCCACGTTTGCTAAGTTCTCCATACACTTAGAACTAATGATACGTTAAGCGCGCCATCTGTTATGAAAATTCGAAACTATTATAGACGCGTATATGATTGTTTAAAAAATACTGCCTTTACTACCTCTACTGCCCTTACTGTAATGATAAATTAATGGTAGGGCCTGGCTCATCAGTGGTGAACTCTCCTATCGGTTTCGCCAGTTTAATCTAGCATACCGCTTATTAAAGCTCAAATACTGTATCTCTGTACTCCAATGATCCTAGAGTTGGGAACTTTCTGGAGAATTATGTGGCCAATATGACCATCCTTCGACATTGTTTTGTCTGTGAAGCGAATAAACCATCTCCACACAGTTACACATGTCTAAATATTTTACGAAAACTTGTGTAATTGCTGAGTTTATGGAGTTATAGCCGCATGTTGTATTTCCCTATAGGAAGTGTTCTCACCACTCTGTGGAGACGGCGCTGTAGGATGGCGTAGTATTCATACTGTTTTATTCAATCATAAATCTAACAGGAAATTTTCTAGTGGGCCTTGAGACTTACTGGCTGATACCTTGATGTATTTACTCCAGACTTAGCCTACAGAATTCGGTATAGGTAATCCATTATCCATTGGTGGGGTATGTGTACGCCATATATATATATAATGAAAGCATACCCTAGTCAGGAGCACGTATGCTTTTTATATGGCAGAGCGCCATCTAGTGGAACAGAAATCAACTAAACATTGATTTAACCTGTTCCCTGATATTTGGCCAACCCATTTAAATCAATGTTTAGTTGGTTTCTGTTCCACAGGATGGCGCTCTGACATCTAAAAAGCACATGTGCTCCTGGTCAGGATATGCTTTAATTATTTTTTAATATCAACACCTGACCCCTTTTATTTTTTATTTCTTCTATTGTTTCTCATATATATGTAATATTGTTGCATATGATCCGACGAATGGATAAGCTGGCAGTCGTGTACGTGAGGCGAGTGTTGATGTTCTTCCCACACGCGGACAACAAGAAGCAGAGACAGGGCTGGATGTTAGCACCGAGAGTGATCGGGGACAGCCCACGGGACAGAGGTAGAGGTTATGATACAAACTTAGATGCCTATCACCGAGACATGGAGAGCCAGACTGAGTGAGACAGAAGCTGTATGTCGATGGCCACACCCTAGAACATCTGCTGACCCCCTGCCAAAACCTGCCCTGTTTTCAGGGGTCGTCTATAAAGAGTCCCTGGGGGCCCCACATGGGCTGGGCGTTGGCTTTTTCCTCCCCTCTGTCCCTGCCACCAGCTGACAGAACACTCTTTGGATCTTTATTTTGATGTCAACATTTTTAGTTTTACATACAAATAGGGGTTTACAGGTATTATTAATAAAAAGATATAGCATATATACAAAATATGGGGGTGGTAGCAAATAGAAACGGTGTACATTTTAAAAGAAGGGTAGGATCTTTTAAGGTATCGGCTCTAATTGGAAGATATGTGACATATACCAAAAGTGTAATACAGTTTAAAATATACGATATATATTCCCCTTTTTAACAGCTGTGTGTTGTGTGTGTTTTATTTTTTATTTATTTACTTATTGAATTATTTTTCTTAACTACTCTCGAATGACCTAAGAAATGCCCGGGATTTACTCGAGTGAATTTTTACCCGATTGTATACGTATTAAATAAAATGTGTATAGACATGCTAGCCTACTAAAATAGACTGATGGAGTAACGCGTTGGTCTCCAGATCAAGAGCAAGTACTATTTGTGGACCAAGTGAAGAAAGAAACCAAGAAGTCTTAACACCAGTTAACAACTATGGCTATGGATTGAACATCTTGGAGAACCTTGACTAAGGTGGCATACTAGTGGTGAGACTGATCCACCTAAATAAAAATGTATATTTCTCAAACGGCGCTGAGTTTGTGTATAAAAAATGTAATGTCTCGATAAAGGTTGGCATTCAGTCAACAGAAATTTTGTGGCAAATAAATCTATTATTTAATCCTATATATGCCTTTTTATTATCTAATATTTATCTATAGAATTTTTTTTTGTGAAACTAATTCAATTTCAACTTTTGGATATTGTCTTGGTCAATTAGGTTTCCAATCGGTCTCTTTTTCTTGATTTTACTGCCATGTATGTAATCCTTGAAGTACTTTCTGCAAGTATGAAAGGCTCTAATGATATCTCTAATCAACCGGACAATGCAATAAAATACTTAAATTTACAGTAATGCTAGTACTGATTCACATGACTAGTTGGTATTACACTCCTTTCTCTAGTGAGAAAACTAGGCTCTACCATTTAAACAAAACTTTCCTCTACTTAGACATTTTCTGATTAAAAAACTCTAATAAATAATGTCCTCAACATGTTAAACGGGTTTTATTTGACTATTTTATACGAATTTCAATGTCGCTCAAATATTTTTAGGTTACTATAGCGATTAATTAAGTATTTAAATTCGTGCTAAAGTAATATTATATCATCATCATACTAGGAAACCTGATATTAACGATGTATAAATAAGGCATGTTAGTCGTGTGTTTCAAATTGACCTTAGAGATAACTTAGGATTTGCCATTAATGCATGCAGATTTGGGTGGATTTTAAGCGGCGGGGTTTATTATGAGCTAACTCTTGACATTTTAACTTAGTAAAGAAACGTATTACAATTATCTTGATATTGGTATATTGTGTTTATACTTGTGCATTATTTTAATGATCTTTATGCTATTAATTGTTGTATGATATTAGATTCCTTTATAGTGAGTAAATCTAGTATCATTCATTTGATCAAGGTCTTCATCTGATTGGTCATCTTTTGATCATTATTCTTTAATTTGCGGTATCTAGCAGTTTGTCCTCACAATCGGCAATTCCATCCGAGTCATAATGTCACTTAAATGTTTTAACATTCTATATTGATTTCAGAGCATTAATATTTCTTCTAAGGATATATTTAATCGTCATCCTATGAAGTCTGAAATTCGCGACGCATAAATAAGACATGTTGACTGAATGTTTCCAATTGACCTTAGAAATGACTTGGCATTTGCCACCAATGTATACAGATAGATTCCAAGCGGCGGGGGAAGTTCACGCAATTGTTGTGGAGAGACGTAGAAACCTGGAGGCCATAGTTACCTATGGTCCGGACTCTTCGTAGGGCCTCCCTCCGGTGCAGTCTTCAGCTGTGGCCCCTCTTCCATGCAGACTAGATCCCATGGCCTTATGGTGGCAACAATAGGAATCTTGCCGTTGATCGCTGCGGACACTTTGAGTTCTTTCTAACATTCCGTGATTCTAGAATGATCTGATTATGGTTCTGTTCACTCTCTTCATTCTTCTATACTTATTATATCTTAACGCTGATGGCTTTTGCGCCGATGGCGTACTGTGGATTAACGTGTGACTCTCGCGAGATACAACTACTTTAAACATATTTACATAGGCACTTGATGTAGCATCATGGGTAGCAAGTCATTCAGCACTCTTGTATCCTCTCTGAATTTTTATCCAAAACTGATGATAACAGCAATTTTCAATTTGGTTTTGATCATGGGAAATTGCTGATATTCTGCGCTTATTTATAGTATCCAGGGAAAATTCTCTCTCTCTCTCTCTCTCTATGTCCATAAGTTAATCAGTAAGGAATTCAGCATCTACGAACTACCAATCTAATAAACGAATATTATCAATATCTAAAAATGATAATAGGTTGATAGTTGATCTGAAGTAACTGATTCAGCTCGTGCATCCTACCAGCTGCATAGACCCTATTGGTAGTTTATATAGTCCCTTGGTTCTACTAAAGTAAGACGTGAGTGGCAAATGTATTCTACCTTCTAAAAGATGGTGTTGGAATATTATATTTGTAGCTCTGCCATTTAAAATGAACATTTTTCTTACAGTTTGGATTTATAAATATTGACACATAGAAAATTAGGAAAGACAAACTTCAGAATGACATTGACATTTATTTAATAAAAATAAATTAAAATTTATAAAATAGAGGCAATGAGAGAAGCTTAAAGAGTAGTCTAAAATATAAATATAAAGACGTTTTTTTGTGAAAAATCTTTATGTAAAATAATAAAAAATTCAACATGATATACAGCAGAAACCTTGGTTATAAATATCTCTCACTCCTCTATATAATATTTTTAATTCTTTGATTCTGTCTTTAAGAAATCCGCTGTCGCCCCTTTCAAGGATAACCAATCTTAAAATGTTTATTTCAATGTTGTTGTTGTCATGCCCATAAAGAATGCTTCAGATGTCTCCATTCATTGGAAAATAGGTGCCTTCGTCACGTCAGTCACCTTGGAAATGGAACAGAATTTGGTCGAATGCTCTAAAGTCCAGGGGAGACTTGGACCCCCTCCCTTACCCTTTATCCCAATAACTTTCTTGAAAAAGTTAACAGGGGGTCATCGAAACATTGGAAATGAATAATTGAAGAGTTTGTATTGGTGTTCGTATTCATTTCTTATATAAAAATAACTATAGATAAAACAAAATAACTTCTAGGAATACCAATAAGGATACACTTTACGAGAAGAGCGCAATCTACTGGAACAAAAATAAACTAAACGTTTAACCTTCAGGATATGCCTTTTTTGTTTTTAATATCAACACCTGGCCTTTTTTCTATATATTAATTATTTTTTACATGTATATATATCAAAATCAAAAAGGCATATCCTGACCGCGCTCACATGAGCTTTTTAGATGGCACAAAAATCAACTAAACATTGATTTAACTTGTTCCCTGATATTTGACCAACCCATTTTATTGAGAAATCAAGAAAAGCCAACCACAAACGCGTTTCTGGCTGTTGGCCCTCGTCAGCGTGGTGCAGGTTGTACCTCTAAGACCAAGAATTTGGTCCTAGAAATCAAGAAATGGGTATTTAAGGCCAAACGCGTAAATACGCTGAACATGTGAAGAAATAATAAAATGATAAAAATGTCAGGTGTTGGTATTAAAATTTAAAAAAGGCATATCCTAACAGCGCTCACATGAGCTTTTTGATGGCATAGAGCCTATCAAGTGCAACTAAAGTAAGGAAATGGGTTGGCCAAATATCAGGAGACCAGTTAAATCAATATTTAGTTGATTTTTTTTGTTATACTAGATTGCACTCTGCCATCAAAAAGCTCATGTGAGCGCGCTAGGATATGCCTCTTTATTGATTTTTATACCAACAACTGACATTTTTTAATAATTTATTTTTTAAATTATTTTTTTCACACACATGTATATTTAGACATTTTAAATTTATATCTAAACTTTGAATATTGATTAAGGTACATTAGTTTTATTTACATAAGTTTTGATTAAAGAAAGCATTTTTCCCTCATTAAGATAACATTTTACATTTCATTAAAATTTCACAAACTGAGGTATAAACCTTTTGCATCTTGGATATTTATAAAGTATCTATTTTGGTCAGATGTAGGCTTGCTTTTATCAGAAAAAAATGATTATATAGTAGTAAAACTGTTGAAAATATTTATAGCCAATGACTGCGAGGAGAGAGAAAATTCAAATATAAGAATTCTATAAACTATTATTTCTCTAAGAAAGTAAATTTAGAATATATAAAATGTTTGGACTACGGTGGAAATAAATGGCAGATATATTTCCAACATACTAATCTTTCTTTTGAATTACTAAGACAGAAAACACTTATATCTTGAGGTGTTAGTAAGCCCACTCGCAATGTATTATGTTGCGAAATATCTCAATCTAGAGAAAATATTAAAATATCAAATAAAACTTATTCCTTGTAGTGGCTCATTTTTAGAATAAAGTTTTTTTTTTTTTTAATATCATTCCTAGATGGGCTTATTTTCATTTTATTAATGAAAAAAAAAATAAAATGAAAAAATTGAAACTAAAATTAAAAAGTTACAAATAATATTGTACGGAATTTTTTAAGAGTTAAAATGTTATGAATAAAAAAAATCAATGATGGAAAAAAATATTTGTTTTTGTTTTCCTTTTATAAAAGGAATAGGTAAACAATCTTGCCCGTGCAAAAAAAAAAAAAAAGCGCTTCAATTAAAACACAAATCGTTTTGCAGAAAGTTTATATCAATTTAAACCAATATTTCACATACATTTATAAATTTGACATAAAATAAAATGTTTGACACTTCAGAATTCGAAATATACGAAATCAAGGAAAAATTATTTCTGGGTTCTAGACCCAAGGAAGAAGATTTGCCAAAGTTGCGGATATTTGACATTAGCCACATTTTAACAATTGAAGCGGAACCACTTCCAACAGAATTTTCTAATGAACTAGTCTGTTTATATCATAGAGTATTAGATGTGCCAGAAACAAATATTTTGAAAATTTTAGAACCTACTTTCAATTTCATAAATGAAGCACTTTTAAAAGGAGCAATATTTGTTCACTGGTAATTATTATTCAAATTTAAACTATTTTTGACGCGTATGATTCTTTTTAAAATAAAATAATTATTTACTGCCCTTACTGCAATTATAAAATAATGGAAGGACCTAACTCATCAGTGGTGAACCCTCCCAGCGGTTTCGCCAGTTTAATCCACCATACCGCTGTTATATTGTATTTGGCTGTTTTTCTTTTATACCAACACTGAAAATATACGTTTAGAAAGGGTATTTTAAATGAACTATGGACATAAGCTTTGAAGACAGTAGAAATACACATATTTATAAATACAACAACAACAAACAAAAAGCCTTTATTGAGGACCTCTCGTCCTATATAGGATTCGCCAGTTTACAGAGTAATTGAAGAGAAGAGAACTAAGAATACAGAGATATAAGTAGTAGGTATAGTATAGTATTTTCTACACTGTGACTATATACAACAGCAGCAACAAGCCTTTTACTGGAATCAAAGTCCCATACAGGATTCGTCATTCTAATCCTGACATAGATTATTTGCATATAATTATTTACGTCAATTAGATTATGTATATAGCCTCCTCTTCTCTTCAGCTGTCTTCCAAAATTTGAACAACGCAAAAGCTCCAGCTCTGTTTCTCACCACCTCATTCAACAGGAGCTCCAAAGAGAGTCCCTCAAGGCCTATTATATATTTATAAATATATAATATGCTTTGAGCAATCCTATTCCGCAAATTACAAATGGTCTTTTTTGAAACACAATATTAATCTGATTCATTGAGGAAGAACAATGCTTGAAGCATATTATATATTTATATGTATTTCTACTGTCCTCAAAGCTTATACAGTAGAACTTCCCTGTAAAGGACATCTAATTACAGAGCCAAAGTGTTTTTTAGAGAGAGGTGTCCTCTTCTTCTTCTTTCTTATCTCCACACTGGGTGAAGTAGAATGCATCTACCTTTGTTATTAAGACTGGGAGCACTACTTAGTGGCAGGCCAACTTAGTTCCAAAAGAAATGGCCGCCTCTGACATGAGGAACAGACGCCATGTGCAGCCGCTCCTAACATGGAGTACAAATGCTGCTCATCCTGTATCCCTGGATTAGGAGCCCTTACAGGGTACTAACAGCCGGGCCAGCTGAGCCCAGGTTTTTTAGTGAGCTTGTTACTCCTCCCCCTTCTCCTTTTTCATCCGGGCTGCTTGGGATCGGCAAAGGCGGAGTTTTACTGAAATGTCATACACTTAATTTATTTGGAATTTGATTTTATTACGATAAAGCACAATTTGGATTATAATACAATAAAATAAGACCTAATTCAAATAATTTATTAGTGTGTGACCTTTGCCGGTCCCAAGCCCGGATGAAAAAGGAGGAGGGGGAGCAGTAACAAGCTCGCTAAAAAACCTGGGCTCAGCTGGCCCGGCTGATAGTACCCTGTAAGGGCTCCTGATCCAGGGATACAGGATGAGCAGCGTTTGTACTCCATGTTAGGAGCGGCTGCACATAGCGTCTGTTCCTCATGTCAGAGGCGGCCATTTCTTTTGGAGCTAAGTCGGCCTGCCACTGAGTAGTGCTCCCAGTCTTAATGACAAAGTCAGACGCATTTTACTTTACCCAATCATGATGGTTGTCAAATCTCCCCACTGGCAGACACCATCAAAAATCTCAAGCTTTACAAGCTTGATACCTTAGTGTGAATGAGTGGAGATAAGAAAGAAGAAAAAGAAGATTAGTGTGTGACATTTTGGCAACAACATTGTCACCATCATCAGACAAAAGAATAAATTTTATCTGATTTTTGTCTGATGATGGTGACACTATTGTTGACGAAACGTCACACACAAATAAATTATTTGGATTAGGTCTTATTTTCTTGTATTTTGATTTATTAGCTTAGTGTTCTAATCTATAATCTATAATTCTAATCTATGAAGATAGAAAATACCAACAAAATCTACCCCACTTGCTTAAAATGGCACCTGCAGCTCCAGAACACATTTTGGCTTGTATTAGATGTACTAAATATCCACTTGTGAAAATCACAAGTGGATCAAAAACCTTTCCGAATTGCACCAAATGTCAGGATTCTCCAGTGAGCCCAGAACACATCACATCGGACATTGCCGAACAGACATCTACACCAGCTGTGGTCATTGAGGTGATAAAGAGGCCTTCAGGATCTGGTCTAGACTTGAAGTCCTGACTTGGGACAAGAAAAAAAAACTAAATAGGACCTTTGGGCGAGGCTGCTGCTTATCATAAAACAGCTCAAGGAGCATGAACTCATGGAATTGGTGTAATCTTTACACAAGGGGATAAGAAACAACAACAATTTATATTCCTACAAAGCAATAACACCCCATCTATATATATATATATATTTTTTTTGCTTAACCCTAGTACACGTGGTACAGGCCATGATAATCATGGTGGGTAGTTAGCGACTGCTTTTTACTGTAAGCGCACCACATGTCTACACATGTGAAAGCAGTTCGACTTTGCACTTACAAATGTGCCAGAGCCCCGTTTGGTTACTTGCACTCGCTGGTGGGGTTGGACTTTTGCAAGAATCGGGGGGCCATTGGAGCATTTTTTTTTTTTTTAAACAGAAAAAAGTGTCCAATGCGGGGATCGAACCTGGGTCGTAGTGGTCGTAAACCAAACGGTTTAACCAGCCTTTCACCGACCCCCCCATCTACAGTAAAACCCCGCTAATACGAACCCTGGATATAACGAACCTTCCCTTATAACGAACCCACGCCGATTCCCAATTCCATTCCATTGAAAATACCATCGTTATAACGAACTTTGCGATTTTTAGAATAACGAACTACCCCTATAACGAACCTATTTCGGGTCCCAAAATGATAAAATCTATTAAAAATACTATGCTTATAACGAACTTAAAATTGTAATTTAAAAAAAAAAATTAAAAAACAAAATTTTAAGCATGTTTCAGCTCGCGGATCGCGATTTCAAAACAATAAATTTAGCGGCATTGTTTGTTTGACTTTTGCACTTTATTTTTGCTGAATGTTGTATAATTTTTTACACATTATAATTTTTATTAAATAGAATATCTTTGCATTCATTAAATTTGAAATATAAAAAATGCAAATGGCTTCCAAAATGAAGAAAACAAAGGCATTTTAAAAACAAAAGCGTTATTTCTTAAATAAAAAAAAGGCCATTTTCAGAACTTTTCAAAGTGAAAAAAACATAGGCAAAATGTTAAGAACATATTAAAATAAGAGAATATAACTTTTCTATTATAAAAGATAAAATATAAAGTTATTAAAAATTGTTACAAAGAGGAATCAACCTCAACTTTTGCCGCGATCGCGATCGTACGTTTTAAGGCAAAAAAAAAAAGTCCAAATAAACGGTCCCGTGATGAAACAAAAATTATTTTTATGCCATTAACTATGGTGATTTTAAAGTCAGCAATGTTTTGCATGACAGGTTTAAAAAAAAAAACGAAATCTAGATCTAGAAGAATATGGGGAAACATGAAATGGAAGAAAAACACTAACTTTATTTGAATGGTGCAATGCTTGGAAGAATGCTTTGAAACAACAAAGTATTAGAGCCATTTTTTCAAGTAAAAATTGTATTATATAATATGTGATAATGATGTTTTAAAATCATTTCATATCTTTGAATATATATTTAATAAAACTTTGCCTAGGATTTGTCTTGATTTTGAAATTAGACATAGAGGTACATGCATGTTAATGATAAGAAGAACCTATCATCTAATGATTTCTATTATTATTTAGTATTAATATAAGGAAATTGGTCAATTAAGGGAATTAAAATAAAGTGACCACTATTAAGAGGCAGCCTCTTCTTGTGTGTATGGCTGTTTTTTAATTATATGGCCTAAAATTTTGAAAAGTAAAAAAAAAAATAGCCAAACCGTGGCTATAGTGAACCGTGGCTATAGTGAACCAAAAGCTCTGTCCCATTGGGGTTCACTATAGAGGGGTTTTACTGTATATATTTGCCATCTATATATAACAAATGAAAGCATTAAGACGCGAATGTTTCTTTCACAAATAAATCAAACTCTTCTACTGTCCTTACTGCAATGTTGTTGTTGTCGTGTCCAATAAAGAGCCTCAGATATCTCCATACATCTCCATCACAGCAGCAGCAATGTCCACTATCTTGGGTGTGTAAAGCTGCTGCTCTGGGTCCATTTCAATTTTCTGCAAGGCTGCGGCCATTGCTGGACATGAGAATATGTGGGTAGGTGTTAGTTCCACACCAGGACAGTTGTTACATGTCCTATAGGTTCTTGTGCCATCTGGATGTATTATTCCTTTATAGTGTTTTGTTCTAAGTCTTGTTATGGTTTTTGTCAGTTTTCTCTCAGAGTTTATTTCACATATTTGATCTTTTCATATTTTTTGTTTGATTATCTTGTATTTTGCCAAAGCGTCAGCATCAAATACTGACATTTTTTCTTTCCTTTGGTTCAGCTTTCTGGCTTCCTTTGCCAATTCATCTGCCATTTCATTGCCCTCAATCCCAACATGGGCAGGAATCCATTGTGTCCTTACCACGATGAAAAATATATTAGGAGGGCTTAGCTCATCAGTGGTGAACCCTCCCAGCGGTTTCGCCAATTTTTAATCTACCAGACCGCTTCTTTAGAGTTCTAATACTGTATTGGATCATTCTTCTTTTATATATGCTACACTGAAGGGTGGAATCTTAGAAATGGTATTTAATAAAAGAAAATAAGACCTAATCCAAATAATTTATTAGTGTGTGACGTTTCGGCAACAACATTGTCACCATCATCAGACAAAAGAATAAATTTTATCTGATTTTTGTCTGATGAGGGTGACAATGTTGTTGCCGAAACGTCGCATACTAATAAATTATTTGGATTAGGTCTTATTTTCTTTTATTATAATCTATAATCTAAATTGTGCTTTATCAAATGGTATGTAAGTAAACTATGGACATGAGTTTTTAGGACAATAGAATTACATTTAAATATTGCATTGAGCAATGCACTGATTGCATTACATCGAGCACTGATGAGACAAGCCCTCCCAATATATTTTTCATCGCAGTAAGGATAGTAGAAGGATTTGATTTATTTTTTGAAAGAAACACTCGCATCTAAATGTTTTCATTTATATATATTTTTGCTTATCTCTAGTACACGTGGTACAGGCCATGATAATCATGATGGGTAGAAGAAAGTGACTGCTTTTACTGTAAGTGCACCACATATCTACATATGTGAAAAGCAGTTCGAATTTTGCACTTACAAATATGCCAGAACCCCGTTTGGTTACTTGCACTTGCTGGTGGGATTGGATTTTTGCAAGAATCGGGAGCCATTGGAGCATTTTTTTTAAATCAGGAAAAAAGTGCCCAATGTGGGAATCGAACCCGAGTCGTAGAGGTCGAATACTTTCATACTTCATCCAAAAAAGTTAGAAATAGTAAATATTTCTCTTTGAAATAAATATTGATTTTCACAGAAAAGAAACTAATGCGGTGAAACTTTAAGTGTTGTTTTATCATGTACCTTAGCCTGTATATTGGTGTTTGTTTTGAAATCCACTGTCCCTATCTACTATTAATGCCTATATGCAAATGGGTTCAGCCATGCCGGGAGGTCTCGCAGTGTTGCGATCGTAGCAGCCTACCTCATGAAGAAGGAAAACATTGAATTTGACGAAGCACTGAAAATGATCAGGATAAAGATCCCCGCTGCAAGGTAAACAGATTCCTTTCTAGCTAAGGTTGACTTTAAGTCTTCTTCTTTCTTATCTCCACTCAATCATATCAGGGTATCAAGCCTGTAGAGCTCCATAATGATTGGGTGAAGTAGAATGTGTCTGTCATTAAAGACTGGGAGCACTACTCAGTGGCAGGCCAACTCAGCTCCAATATGAAATGGCTTCCTCTGACATGAGGAACAGATGCCATGTACAGCCACTCCTAACATGGAGTACAGACTCATCCTGTGTCCCTATAGATCAATTTCCTTTATTCGATATAACCATCTAATAAAGTTACCGCTTTTGTTCTCAAATCTTGAAAACTTTCATCTTGTTACTTTTTGATTTGCACATTTGTTACATTATAATGCACTTCTGCTTGTGATTGTAAAACAACACTTGAAGTTACACCGCATGAGTTTCTTTTCAATGAAAAATCAAAATTTATTTCAAGGTGAAATATTGACTATTTCTAACCTTTTTGGATGAGGTATGAAAGGGTGAATTATGAAGAGTAATGATGAACGGAAAAATAAAATGCAAACTCATGCGGTGGAACTTCAAGTGTTGTTTTACAATCACAAACCGCAGTGTATTATATTGTATTATAAGTTACTTTATGTATTATTTATGAACGGAAAAAATACATCCAGGGTAGCCTAGTGGACATGGCATCTGCCCGGTAAGCGGAACATTTTGGGTTCGATTCCCATCCCTGGACACTTTTATTTTTCCGTTCATCATTACTCTTCATAATTCACCCTTTCATACCTCATCCAAAAAGGTTAGAAATAGTCAATATTTCACCTTGAAATAAATTTTGATTTTTCATTGAAAAGAAACTCATGCTGTGGAACTTCAAGTGTTGTTTTACATTTGTTACATATTGGCCAACAATGTGGGTGGTAGCCCCAACGAGGGATTTGTCAAGCAGCTCCACCTCTACCACCAGATGAAGTACAAGCTGGACCCTAGAAACAAAGATTACAGGAAGCTGAGAATGGAAAACCTGGTGAATGAAGGTGAGTTAACTGCTTTGTGTCTCCTTTTTTCTGTCATTGGATATATATATTTTTTAAATGAACCAGGCGATAAGGAAGATGGGTGTCTTTTATATAAAACGAGCACAAGCTTTCGGGTAAAAACCCTTCTACAGGCCGCTATCACATAGCAAGATGGATACCAATGGCAAAAGCTTCTCAAATATATATAGCAGAGGTAATTTGTATAACAGCGTAAGACCCTGTAGAAGGGTTTTTACCCGAAAGCTTGTTCTCGATTTTAAATAAAAGACACCCATCTTCCTTATCGCCTGGTTAATTTCAAATTTACTAGGAAGAGTTCCTTGCAATATATTTTTTTGTTTATCCCTAGTACACGTGGTACAGGCCATGATAATCATGGTGGGTAGAAGTAGGCGACTGCTTTTACTGTAAGTGCACCACATGTCTACACATGTGAAAAGCAATTCGACTTTGCACTTACAAATGTGCCAGAGCCCCGTCGAATGGATATTGATGTGTGTGAAGGGCAGGATTTCAGGGAGGTGGCAAGGTTATTTTAGCAATTTGATTGGCTGTCTAATGATGTTAAGCCAACAACAATGCAATTTGATTGGCTGTCTATTGAAATCAGGCCAACAACATTACAATTTGATTGGATGTCTATTGATTGTCAGGTCAACAACACTGCAATTTGATTGGCTGTCTATTGATTGTAAGCCCAACACTACAATTTGATTGGCTTTCTATTGAAATCAGGCCAACAACACTGCAATTTGAATGGCTCTCTATTGCTGTCATTCCAACAACACTACAATCTGATTGGCTGCCTAATTGAGTGTCAGGCCAAAATATAAAAATTTGATTGGCTCCATAATGAATGTATCAATAACACTGAAATTTGATTGGTTGTACAGTAGAACTACCTCCCTGTAAAGGACACCTAGTTGCAAAGCCAAAGTGTCCTTTAGAGAGAGGTGTCTTCTTACCAGAGAGTTGCTAAATAATAAAAATGGTAATTTTGCAAATTAAAACTGTTCTTTGTAGAGAGGTGTCCTCTCATGGAGATTCTACTGTATAATGATTTTGATGTCAACAACACTGCAATTTGATTGGTTGTATACTGATTCAGCAACACTATAACTTGATTGGCTGTCCAGTCTGGATATCAGATGATGCCCTAAGGACGTATTTTAAGGAGATGAATTTGGCCCCTTCTGAAGAATCTCCTATTGCTATATGTGCACGCTGCAGGTAGGACTCTTGTCATTGTAATATTTGCCTACTGCATGTAGGACTTTGTTATTGTAACATTTGCATACTGCATGTAGGAATTTGTTATTGCAATATTTGCATACTGCATGTAGGACTTTGTTATTGTACCTCATACATCCCCTAGGTAGGAGGTGGGTAATATTTGCCTACTGCATGTATACTTTGTTATTTGAGCATTTATGTAATACAGTAGAACCTCCATGAGAGGACACTTCTCTACAAAGGGCAGTTTCCATTTGCAAAATTACCATTTTTACTATCAAACAACTCTCCAGTAAGAGGACACCTCTCCCTAAAGGAAACTTTGGCTCTGCTATTAGGTGTCCTTTACAGGGAGGTTCTACTGTATGTGCATTTTACCGTATCTATGGGGATATTACCTATATATATACTGATGGTACAGTAGAACCTCTCTGTAAAGGACAATACCTAATTGCAGAGCCAAAGTGTCCTTTAGGGAGAGTTTTCCTCTTACTGGAGAGTTTCTAAATAGTAAAAATGGTAATTTTTCCAATGAAAACTGTCCTTTGTGGAGAGCTGTCCGCTAAAGGAAGGTTCTACTGTAATAGTTTTGAAATGTTCTCTATGAAAGTTGTACCTCTATTCGGAACCATCTTTTTTTAATATCTGCTATGTCCTTCCCTGGTTTCTATTTCTCTTTGGAAGGTTTTTTTATAACTGTTTTTGTTAGCGTATTTCCAGTCTTCTTCATCTTTCTTATCTCTACATTGGGTGAAGTAGAATGCAACTGCCTTTGTCATTAAGACTGGGAGTACTACTCAGTGGCAGGCCGACTTAGCTCCAAAAAAAATGGCCGCCTCTGACATGAGGAAAAGACGCCATGTGCAGCAACTCCTAATATGGAGTTTAAACGCTGCTCATCCTGTATTCCTGGATTAGGAGCCCTTACAGGGTACTATCAGCAGGGCCAGCTGAGCCCAGGTTTTTTAGTGAACTTGTTACTGCTCCCCCTCCTCCTTTTTCATCCGGGCTTGGGACCGGAAAAGGCAGAGTATTTCCAGTACCTTGCTGGGGTTACTCCATCTAGTTGACAGGCAAACTGACCATGGGTAAACTGGGGTAAAATTTCCACAAGGAGAGGTGGGATAAAATTTATCTAGAAGCCAGTAGTCCCTGGGAAGAGCAATTGACAAAAGTATAACTTTTATGGGTTAACACACAAAGTGCAATTTACTAGGGCCTAAAGTAAGAGTGACTGACACACAGAAAAGCAATGTACACTCAAGAGTATAATAACAACAATAAAAGAGAGGTAAATAGAAACTCATGATTTGCTATATAAAAACAAAACAGTACTTATCTTTTATTGTAGCGTTGGTAGGGATCGGACCGGGGTCACACAGGTATGCAAGGAGATCACCAGACGTGGATAAAACACGCAGAGAACACTTTAAACGTCTACATACACTAATCAACCACACTGGTCTCTCGCATTACCATAGACCCTTCTTATATACAAACATGGCCACATTTTTTAAATGAGAAGGTGTGAGAGATTGGTTTACTCAACAAACAAAAACAACCATTCTTCCAGCTAAAAACAGAGATAATACTGCTTATGTCTGTCAATATAATTTCACACAGTTATAAACACAAGGTAATAAGACCAAATCCAAATAAATAAATAGTGTGTGACGTTTCGGTAACAGCGTTGTTACCATCTTCAGACAAAAGTACTGAATGAGAAATTTTACCACAGCATGTTTTAAATAATTACTGTTATCAAGTGTGTAAACACTACACACTTACTACACACATTACATACTTGATAACATTAACTATTTAAATTCTCATCTCATTCAGTACTTTTGTCTGAAGATTATAACAATGCTGTTACCAAAACGTCACACACTATTTATTTGGATTTGGTCTTATTACCTTGTGTTTATAATCTACTAGCCGAATGACCCGGGCAACGACCGTGTTTTACCCGATTGAATGTTTTGATTCAAATACTATTTGTTACAATTATAATTTGGCGCCTTAAATAAATGCATATATTAGTTAATAACTATAGCCTATGTGCTTTATCTGTCTATGTACTGTTGGCTTCCGTAGGCGTCTCTTACTGGGAAAAAGAAAGAGAGGATTCCATTTAGTTATTAACTAATATATGCATTTATTTAAAGAGCGACCCGCTCCAACACAATAGTTACAAAACCCAAAAAGCGAGTGGGGGGGGGCAAAGTCAAAAACAAAGTGTCTCGCATAGTGGTGGCGCCATCGTAGCCACGTGATCGTAGCCAACCAATAGGAGAGCGCCATTCCAAAAAAAAAGCAAACGGTGACAGAGATGATGACGCTCGTAACTGTATATAGAATAATCCAAATTGTGTCTTATCATATGACACAGTTACTTCATTAACACCAGAAGGCCAAAAATGTATTTATTCAGCAGTAGTTGAGAGTGGTCATTAGATTTGTACTAACTGAGCGTTGTGCAGTTTCCAGCTGACACAGATGGGAGAACCACTGCACTACTGTCCTAACCTAGGAATATACATAGAACCCCAGCCATGGATGAACCTGGATTTGTCAAAGAACTCTGACAAGGTGAGAACAGCATTCTCTGCTACTGTTGGCTTGTGTTTCATATGGACCTCAGCACATTCATACAATTGTTTTGCCTTCTACATGCTTCGGTAAGCATTTTAAGGCATCACTCATGATTAGGTGTCTCCAAGCGCCCGCCGCAGGGGAGGGCCAAGGAGAGGGCTGGAGAGGCGACGGCAGAGCCGTGAGCACCCCGGGGGAGAGGAGGGCGAGTGCGCGCCGATTTTGAGGGAACCAAGGCAGCACCAAGCACAACTAAGGCGCCACAGGCTTCAAAAATATTTAAGGGATCATTTCAGGGAACAAGATCAAGCGATCAAGACCCAGATCTCAGGAGGTCTGGCTTCTATCGTCTGGCTTTTCATGGACCTCAGCACTATCCAACACTATTGGCTCTGATGTTTCAAACCTGATACCAAGTAGGAGTGATGGTGGTGCTTATCTCCATGGTTAAACCAATTCCTGAAGTCCACTCCTCTCCGCCTTTGCCGGTCCCAAGCCCGGATGAAAAAGAAGGAGGGAGAGCATTAACAAGCTCACTAAAAAACCTGGGCTCAGCTGGCCTGGCTGATAGTACCCTGTAAGGGCTTCAGGGATACAGGATGAGCCGCGTTTGTACTCCATGTTAGGAGAGGCTGCACATGACGTCTGTTCCTCATGTCAGAAGCGGCTATTTCTCTTGGAGCTAAGTCACCTGCCACTGAGTAGTGCTCCCAATCTTAATGACAAAGACATTCTACTTCACCCAGTCATTATCTCAAGCTTTACAAGCTTGATGCCCTAATATGATTGAGTGGAGATAAGAAAGAAGAAGAAGACTCCTCTCCAATTTTCCATGGTAGTTATAGGCTTGGAAAATAGGTCCTCTATTGTCAGTTCTGAGCATGACAAGATATGTTCCGGAGAAGCTTCCGCATTATTGCATTTCAAGCAGTTATTGAAGGTTTTTGTCCATTTTGAAATTTTAGGGTTTTTATATGGCCACTTCTTAGTCTTGCTAAGGCTGTTTGTTGATTTCTATTGAGTTTTTGAAGCTCTTCTAATTGTTTCAATGGTTTATACCAATGATGATTTGGATAAGCTGTCAGTTTTGAGTTATTTCCTTTTTTTAATACATATATATTTCTTCAAAGGTAAGATTATTGCTTGGTAAGTGACACGCTTTTTTTGCTAATTTGTCTGCCTTTTCATTAAGAGGCATGTAGACATGGGAAGGGATCTATTTGATGTTTTAAACCTGATACCAACTAGGAGCTATTTACCAAAATATCTGGCTAGACAGGCTCCAGCTCTATTCTTTATATCTGTTCGTGGCTTGAATGTTCAGTAAAAGATACTAAGAAGCACTTTGCCACTTGTCTTGAATTGTTTTATTGTCTTTGGTTTTAGAGTTATGAGTAGCTACCACATGAATTTAGAATACATGAAATTGACTTAGATTTTGATACTAGTGGTAGAGAGAGAGAGAGAAAACAAAAAACTATTAATTAACCAAACTAGAAATTTACATACATGTTGATTGCTTTAAAATTTACATATTAAAGATTTATATTGTACAATTGAATTTAGAATATTTTGGCTTAATTTTCATATATAAAATTGAATTTAAGGAAATTATTAACTATAGGATCCAACATACTCCCCCGGCTGGGAAGAGATGACCAGAAAATAAAAAATAAAAAAAAATAAATAAAAACAAAAAAGAGTTCCAATAGTATAGATGCTGGACTAATTGATTCCGACTATGTAGCTAAGATTACAATTCTCATTGTTTGAAAGGTAATGGAATCAGCTTCCATCTTTGAGTATCCGATTGAGGTGAATCTTGGATGAGATTTTCAGATTCGTTGGCCAGTTCTCTTTCGGGAACTGCTGGATTATCAGACTCTGCGGCTGCTAAGTCGGATTCAATAGGATCTTCCCAAGGTTTTGATTCAGCCTTTATGCATGAGCCTTGTTCGGTCGATTCCTCTAAATGTTCTTTGGAGAGTTGTCGACTTTCTGCCGCCTTCTCAAAATCTTCCAGATTGACTGCCTTTTCTAAAGCTTCGGGTCTTAAGACTTCTTTCTTCAAGATTTCTGGCCATTCTATATATGCCGATGAACTGTAATTTTCATCGTCGTCTTCAGATTCCTTGTCTTCTAAGCATAGAGAATCGATGGGTTTCCAGCGGGATAATTTAGCCTTTTCACCGCTCTGTAGATAATCCTTTGTTGATGTATCCACAATTTCAACAGATACAGCTTTCTCTTTGCTTGCCGATTCATTAGCTTCTGTAGAAACATTGATTATGCCACTGGTAGCCTCTTTAGGTTGATTAAGATCAGCTTCAACTACATTGAGGTGAGCTGAGTCATCATGGCACAGTTCTTTCTTATCCAGAGCTTCTACACTGACCACTGGTTCTTTCGAATATTTGCCTTCCGATTTATCAATAACCGAAACTTCGGAGATTTCAATCTTCGGAGTCCCGATATCTTTGTTAGACTCTTCGTCTTCAATGACAAAAGTGGTTTCTAAAATTGAAGAATCTTCTTCTTGATTCTCATCAATAGCCTCAGGAATGTCGGCATTCTCAGTTAAGAGATTTTTGATAAGTGATTCCTGGCGTGGGGGTTTCGGTTGTAAGAGAGGGAAGTTTTGATTTTCATTTAAATAGGAATACTTGAGTCTACCTCCAACTCTTAGAAGTCCTTGAGTGTCTAAAAAGGGATTTAGAGAAGTTAGCTTGTTGGACAGAGGTAGTTGTTTGTTTGACTTCAGTAATTTTATTTCCGTGCAGAATTCAACTTGCTGGATTGATTTGACTAAGACTTGAATTGCCTTTGTTAATTCTCTTGTTGTCAAAGGTCCTTTCTGACGAATTGGATCAAAGAGGAGGCAATTGTAGTAGAATCTCCAACACCAAGCTGTTATTCGGATCAATTTAGTCATTGTGGAATACCTTTCAATGAATTCTAGATTTAACATAGTTTCTGAATTTTGAATTAAGGTTGTTTGATCCAACACTTGACCCTCACGGACTTCTTCTTGAATGATATTGAGATTTACTTGGGTTGGTGAAGAAGGAATATATCGAACATTATTTTCTTGAAGCCAAATAGGACCCCGCCACCAAATTCTATGATTGACCAAGTCTTGAGGCATGATTCCTCTTGATGCGCAATCAGCTGGATTATCTTGACTGGATACATGGAACCAATCAGTGATTTGAGTCAAATTTTGAATTGACGACACTCTGTTCGAAACAAAGGCCTTCCATCTGCTGGCATCTGATCTTATCCAATCTATGCAGATTTGTGAATCAGTCCACAAAAAGGTTTTGTCAGGTTGAAAAGGAAATGATTCAAGAATGACTTGATTCAGTTGAGCCAAAAGCAATGCTGCACTCAGTTCAAGTCTTGGAATTGTAATGGTCTTTAATGGTGCAACCTTAGTTTTTGAGGTTATCAGATTGATTTTGATCTTTTGAATTTTGAATCTAGTTTTCAAGTAAAAAACTGCTGAATAAGCATTAAGGGATGCATCACAAAATCCATGTAGTTGTAATTCTTCTATTTCAGAAGATGAACTGTTCAGGTATCTTGGTATTTTGATTTCCTTTAGGCACGATAGTTGAGTTTGGAATTTATTCCAATTTGACTTTATATCTGATTCAATTGGTTCATCCCATGAAGTTTTCTCAGCAGGAAGTTGACGTTTTCGCCTATAATAGGGTGGTGGCTTTATCTTAGGAATAATCGAAGTTTCTTTCTTAGATGAGAGTGGTTCACTTGACTGAGAAGCGAGAGGTTGTTCTGGAGTGGATGGTTGACTTGATTCAGAAGGAAGTAATTGGTTTTGTTTAGAAGTAATTTGTGGAGTTAACTTGGAGATACGTGACTTTTTAGATTTACTTGGAATTTCTTCAGATTTACTTGGATTATCTTCGGATCTACTTAGATTTTCTTCAGATTTACTTGAATTATCTTCAGATTTACTTGGATTTTCCTGTAGCCCTTTTTCCAATGCTTGAGATCTTGAATCACCTAAATTGGGTGTTGATTTAAAAGGGAGATTGACTGAATATCTGCCCTCAATGTCTCTTTTGAGGTTTGACTTGAATAATATCTCACAGGCATTCTTTGTACCCAACTGGGCCTTAGAAATTGGGACATCTTCAAGTTCCCAGAATTTTCTTATGCTGGAATCAAGTTCAGTGGTACAGTGATTGATTACCGAAGTATTCGACTTAATAGTTGAATGGATTCTCCCAGAAACAAGCCAACCTAACTTGGTATTAAGTGCTATAGGATGGTGCTTTAAATCTGTTTTATGACCTAGAATTATTTCTACAAAGGTATCTGCACCCAAAATTAGGTCTATGGGCTTGGTGACATAGAATTCTGGGTCTGCCAAGAGCAAATTTTCTAAATGAGGAAAGTCTGCTGACTGAATTTGGAAGTTTGGAAGGTCTGCAGTTACCCTCCCAACCACAAATGCTCTGGCAGAAAATAATTGATCATTATGATGTGGGGTGAACTCTATTTCAACCTGCGATGTTGTCCTGTTGACAACAATGTCACCTACACCTTTTAGTGTATAAGAATTTTTCCTTTTTTCAAGTCCCAACTTGTGGCAACATTGTTCTGAAATTAGGCTTATTTGGGACCCATTGTCCACTAATGCTCTACATAGCACAAATGAGCCATCCTTCGCCTTGACTTTAATAAGGGCTTTTGACAGTAGAATATTTGTTTCCGTTTCCAAAGGCATCGCATTACAGATGGTATTTGTTGAAATCAACATCTCTTGAGAGGTTGTTGGTTGTGGAATGGATGGTTCAGAGTTGTATTCATGCAGAAGAGTATGATGGTTCTGCTTGCAGTTTTTACATCTTGATGTGATGAGACATTTGGATATCTCATGATTTGCTCTAAGGCAATTTTGACAAAGTTTATGTTTTTTAACTAATTCCCATTTTTTAGGCAAGGGAAGATTTATGAATCTCTGGCAGTCATTTAGTTTATGAATTTGATGACATAAAATACAATTTTGACCTTTGTTGACATAAAGGCCATGAGCCATCATATTTTTGCTAGAGGTTTTTTGTTCCTGGAACAAAGGAATTCTCATACCTTGCAGGCTTCTAGCATGTTTTTCTAAAAAATTCACAAAGTTTTCAAATGTTGGATATTCTTCATTTTGAAGAGTTAATTCCCATTCTTTCCTGAGGGCTTCACCAATTCTTTTTTCAAAAAAATTGATCAGGATTAGATCTGTTAATGTGTTTTTCTCAAGTCCTAGCACTGAGAGATTTCTAATGCCTTCATTGCAAACATCAAGGATCTCATAGAGAGAACCAGCCGAAATAGATTTTAATGGCCTTATGGAGAATATTTTGTTGATTTGTGAAAAAGCCAATTCTCTTCTGTTATTAAATCTATTGCATAAGGTATCCCATGCTTGCTGGTAGTTTTTGTCAGAAATGGGAAAACCCCGAATCAACTTTTCCGCAGGACCCTTAACAGATGCATTTAGATATTGAAATTTTTGTATTTCAGTTAGTGTTTGATTTGAATTAATGGTGGAGTTAAATATTTCTCTAAAACTAAGCCAATTGGCTGAATCACCATTGAAAATGGGTAAATTTATCTTAGGTAAATTAACATTGGATTCGGGCATTTGTTTATCACTATGAGTATTTTCTTTGGTTTCAATCAAAGATAAAGCCTCTTCAATAGACACCAACATATTAAAAATATCCTTCTTGGCCTTTGAATAATCGTCATATTGTGTATCATCTAACTCTGATTCTAATAATATGTTGATAACTTGATTTAGGCTAATTTTCCTTTCATTAACTTCTTGTTGGAATAGCTTTAATCCATGTATGTTTTTAGATTCTACAATAGCCTTTTTCTCTGATTCCAGATCCTTTATTTCCTGAATAATAAAGTTGAATTTGTGCCGAATTTTAACTTCAGATTTGGGCATGACTTTATTTTAAGAATTTTTAGTTTTCAAATGGCTTACCTTAATTTTTTAAAGTATCCGGCTCGATGAGGGACCATAATGTTCGTGGCTTGAATGTTCAGTAAAAGATACTAAGAAGCACTTTGCCACTTGTCTTGAATTGTTTTATTGTCTTTGGTTTTAGAGTTATGAGTAGCTACCACATGAATTTAGAATACATGAAATTGACTTAGATTTTGATACTAGTGGTAGAGAGAGAGAGAAAACAAAAAACTATTAATTAACCAAACTAGAAATTTACATACATGTTGATTGCTTTAAAATTTACATATTAAAGATTTATATTGTACAATTGAATTTAGAATATTTTGGCTTAATTTTCATATATAAAATTGAATTTAAGGAAATTATTAACTATAGGATCCAACAATATCTATAAAAATGAAATCCAAAATTGATGTTTGTTATCGCATTGCGCAAAATCTACAGAATCAATCATTATGAAATTTCGCATATAGGTAGGTGAAGATTTCATTTAACATATAGGTTATTCAAAAAACTAAAAAGGTTGATGTGCTTTTTTTTTTTAAATGTAAAACTAAAAAGCGTTAGTTTCAGCCTTTTATTGCTTGGCGCAGCACTGGTCATGACGATAAATGAATTTGATTGGTTAATATTTTTACACATAGTTTATTTACACGATGAATGTTAGTTTGTTTACACAATGAATGTTTTTAAAAGGTCTTCTTCTTCTTCTTCCTTATCTCCACTCGATCATATTAGGGTCTGGGTGAAGTAGAATGTGTCTGCCTTTGTCATTAAGACTGGGAGCACTACTGAGTGGCAGGCCGACTTATCTCCAAAAGAAATGCCCGCCTCTGACATGAGGAACAGACGCCATGTGCAGCCGCTCCTAAAATGGAGTACAAACTCTGCTCATCCTGTATCCCTGGATTAGGAGCCCTTACAGGGTACTATCAGCCGGGTCAGCTGAACCCAGGTTTTTTAGCGAGCTTGTTACTGCTCCCCCTCCTCCTTTTTCATCCGTGCTTGGGACCGGCAAAGGCGGAGTTCCGGGTAAGATTATCCAATCGCCGTGAAACTTTAAGAAGTTATTTACTATACTACTGGTTTCTTGTATTTTATATTTCTCCAATAATATTAGACAAATAACCTTATAAACTGTGTATCTGTAATATATATTCAAATTATATTTGCATATCTATTGTACATATCTCCTTGTGGGTTAACTACAGGCTTGTGTGTCTACAGATCAAATGTTTACAATGTGGTCACAAGGTGGGCTCATATACTTGGAGAGGTATGTGTCAACTACACTACTGTTTTGTATTGTATCTTTTTTTCTTTTGCTTATCCCTAGTACATGTGGTACAGCCATGATAATCATGGTGGGTAGAAGTAGGCGACTGCTTTTACTGTAAGTGTCCCACATGTCTACACATGTGAAAAGCAGTTTGACTTTGCACTTACAAATATGCCAGAAGTTTGATTACTTGCACTCGCTGGTGGGGTTGGAGTTTTGCAAGAATCTGGGGCCATTGGATCATTTTTTTTTAATCAGAAATAAGTGTCCAATGCGGGAATCGAACCTGGGTCATAGTGGTCGACAACCAACGGTTTAGACCATCCTTCTACCGACCCCCCTGTATTGTGTCTATACTACTGTATTCACTGTGTCTTTTGTATGGGGATCGGTGGAAGGATGATCTAAACTGTTGGTTTTCGACCACTATGACCCGGATTCGATTCCCTCATTGGACACTTTTTTATGTTTAAAAAAAAAAATTCTCCAATGGCCCCCGATTCTTGCAAAAGTCCAACCCCACCAGCGAATGCAAGTAACCAAACAGAGCTCTGGCACATTTGCAAGTGCAAAGTCGAACTGCTTTTCACATATGTAGACATGTGGTGCACTTACAGTAAAAGCAGTCGCCTACTTCTATCCACCATGATTACACTGGTCAACAAGATTTTTGCACAAGAGAACCTGATAATGTTTCTAGTGTAACTTTTCATGCTGAACTCAAAAATCTAATCAGAAATTTCCCATCACGTATGGTTTTTGCGTGACGGTCTTTTTTTAGTATTGGGATAAATACACTAAAAATTGCAAACAATGTCACGTAACTGGTTTATCAAAAATATTTTTCTTTGTCCACAAAGAAATAGCATCTTATCTACATGTCCTGAATCCAAATATACCATAAGTTTTTTTCTATTACACAATATTTTTGAGATACACCTACTTGAATTTGGAAATATTGTTAATATAAAGGCATATATAAACGAAACATATTTATTATTGAAAAGCAGTGACAGTGGATTTTCTTCTATACGTTGCTTGTGGTAGATCCCTCTTGAGTGCCCAGCAGTCGTCGGCAAGCATAGCGGGACTCCATTTACCTTGGTACCGCTTCTCCATGCTTGATATAGCTTGATGAAACCTCTCACCATGCTCATCGCTAACTGCGCCAAGATTGTCTGGAAAGAAATCTAGATGTGAATGCAGGAAATGGATCTTGAGGGACATGTTACATCCCAGTGCCTTGTAGGAAAGCAACAGATCATTAACTATGTCTCGGTAATTTTCAACCTTGACACTTCCTAAGAAGTTTTTGCAAACGTTTCTAAAGGAATTCCATGCTGCTGCTTCAACTTCATTCAAACTATTTTGAAAATTTCCATCCTGCTGCAATTCTCGAATCTGAGGTCCAACGAAAATGCCTTCTTTAATCTTCGCTTCACTTATACTAGAATTTTTTTGTTTTAGGTAGGCAAATCCACTGGCATTTTGATCCATTGCCTTGACAAAGTTATTCATTAATCCCAGTTTAATATGTAATGGTGATAAGTAAATATTTTCTGAATCGATCAGGGGTAGATTTGCAATATTTTTATATCCTGGAGTAAAGATTTTACGGTTTGACCAGATTTTTTTAATGTAATGCCTTTCCCTATCTCTGCTATCCCACTCACACAGAAAACAACAAAATTTTGTATATCCAAGCTGTAATCCCCGCAAGAGAGCAACGACTTTCAAATCGCTGCATATTTTCCAACCGTATCTTTCATATTCTATCTTTTTCAAAAGCAGTTTCATGTTTTCGTAAGTCTCTTTCATGTTGGATGCATGTATTTATTCCAATACTAAAAAAAGATCGTCAGGCAAAAACCATGGGTGATGGGAAATTTCTGATTAGATTTTTGAGTTCAGCATATAAAGTTACACTAGAAACAGCATCAGGTTCTCTTGTGCAAAAAAAAAAGTTTATTTTGTAGACCTGTGTTATCATAGCCTGTACCACGTGTACTAGGATAAGCAAAAAAAAAAATTTTTTTTTCATATAGTAAATTTGATTAAGATTTAACAGATCATGGGTTTTATAATAGAATTAATTATATTTGATACGAGTCTCACTTCACACCGCTCTGAGCTGATTTTTTCTAAAACGTAATCTGGACTTGAAAATCAGACATTTTGGTTAATAGCTCTTAAAACC
>CP092880.1:4481195-4493926 GCA_030710605.1 Cordylochernes scorpioides
CAGTAAGGACAGTAAAAAGTTGTATTTTTTTTGTAAAAGAAACATTCATTGTTGTTGTTTCTTATCCTCTTGTGTTAAAGATTACACAAATCCCATGAGTCCATTCTCTTCGAACTGTTTGATGATAAGCAGCGGCCTCTCCCAAAGATCCTGTTTAGTGTATCTAATACAAGCCAAAATATGTTCTGGAGCTGCAGGTTTGAAGCTACCTTTTGGACAACTGGGGTAGATTTTTTCATTATTTTCTATCTTCAATGGCTTGAGATGGCCTGTTCTTGTTGTTTGATGCTGTCTATACATTTGTGCATTTTGGTTATATTTCTCATATATTGATAGAGTGTTTTTGCTTTATAATTGAAGATGAAGTGTCTTAACCAATTCCCAAACACCATTTAGTGTGGAAGGCATACTTCTGATGTTTTCCATCTTGTAAGGCTCAGCTTATAAAGGTTGTGTGTTTGTACTGACTACCTGATTGGTTGCTGTGATGATGCTATGCCCCAGATTTAAAAAAATCTTATTTCCCCTAATGATTTGAACCACAGATCTTAATTATATTCAAGGTGAATATTGGTTATGGGCAGAATTATTAATTTTGATATTTTTATAGTTTGATACTCTGTAAAATTGCTTTCTTTTTGTCTTTCTGGTACAGTAGAACCTGTTTGGCTGGGCCATGCTGTGTTCACTGATTATTGTAGTGTTGCGGTGTTTGACTGTGCTGTGTTCACTGATTATTGTAGTGTTGCAGTGTTTGACTGTACAATGCTGTGTTCACTGATTATTGCAGTGTTTGACTGTACAATGCTGTGTTCACTGATTATTGTAGTGTTGCAGTGTTTGACTGTACAATGCTGTGTTCACTGATTATTGCAGTGTTTGACTGTACAATGCTGTGTTCACTGATTATTGTAGTGTTGCAGTGTTTGACTGTACAATGCTGTGTTCACTGATTATTGTAGTGTTGCAGTGTTTGACTATATAATGCTGTGTTCACTGATTATTGTAGTGTTGCAGTGTTTGACTGTACAATGCTGTGTTCACTCATTATTGTAGTGTTGCAGTGTTTGACTGTACAATGCTGTGTTCACTGATTATTGTAGTGTTGCAGTGTTTGACTGTACAATGCTGTGTTCACTGATTATTGTAGTGTTGCAGTGTTTGACTGTACAATGCTGTGTTCACTGATTATTGTAGTGTTGCAGTGTTTGACTGTACAATGCTGTGTTCACTGATTATTGCAGTGTTTGGCTGTACAATGCTGTGTTCACTGATTATTGTAGTGTTGCAGTGTTTGACTGTACAATGCTGTGTTCACTGATTATTGCAGTGTTTGACTGTACAATGCTGTGTTCACTGATTATTGTAGTGTTGCAGTGTTTGACTGTACAATGCTGTGTTCACTGATTATTGTAGTGTTGCAGTGTTTGACTGTACAATGCTGTGTTCACTGATTATTGTAGTGTTGCAGTGTTTGACTGTGCTGTGTTCCCTGATTATTGCAGTGTTTGACTGTACAATGCTGTGTTCACTGATTATTGTAGTGTTGCAGTGTTTGACTGTGCTGTGTTCCCTGATTATTGCAGTGTTGGAGTGTTTGACTGTACAATGCTGTGTTCACTGATTATTGTAGTGTTGCAGTGTTTGGCTGTACAATGCTGTGTTCACTGATTATTGTAGTGTTGCAGTGTTTGACTGTACAATGCTGTGTTCACTGATTATTGCAGTGTTTGACTGTACAATGCTGTGTTCACTGATTATTGCAGTGTTTGGCTGTACAATGCTGTGTTCACTGATTATTGCAGTGTTTGGCTGTGCTGTGTTCTAGACACAATATGTCCCTGCAATGTCCAAGTGTACCCATCATTCTTCCTATCCTACAAAGCTGTACATATCAAGATGCCCTCAACTCTCCATGACATCAGACAACGGATTGTCAACTGTACAACTTGACATTGTTTATTAAAGTTTAGTTTCTCAGAAACTGTTGTGACTGTTTTTTTCTTCATCCCTAGTACACGTGGTACAGGCCATGATAATCATGGTGGGTAGTTAGCGACTGCTTTTACTATAAGTGCACCACATTGTCTACACATGTGAAAAGCAATTTGACTTTTGCATTTACAAATGTGCCAGAGCCTGTTTGTTTACATGTACTTGTTGGTGAGGTTGGACTTTTGCAAGAATTGAGGACCATTGGAGCATTTTTTTTTTTTTTTTATAGAAAAAAAAAGAAAGTCGAATGCAGGATTTGATACTGGGTCATTGCTGTTGAAAACCAATGGTTTAGACCATCCTTCCACCAACCCCCCTGTGACTTAGTATTCCTATACAGTTAAACCTGACTTGAAGGTTTTCATTCGGTTCAAAGAATAAATGCACTTTTCAAGACAAGTTAACTCCTGAGACATATTGAAAAAAATTGGTTCTAATAAATCTAAAACTACTTTATTACTTATGAAAATTCATGATAAGGCACAATTTGGTTTATAGATTATAAACACAAGGTAATAAGACCAAATTCAAATAAATAAAATGTGTGTGACGTTTCGGTAACAGCATTGTTACCGCAACATCACACACTATTTTTTTTTTATTTGGTCTTATTACCCTTTGTTTATGAAAATTCAATATATTGCTTATAATTACCTAAATAGAGACAGTAGCCAAAACAAAAATAAATAAGAACTGGAGGATCCCACCTAAGCATAGTTGGAAAAGTGGAGTGGACCCAGGAGGAGCTCTGAACCTCAGACAGCATCAAACAACACTAACAAGATTTAGAACAGGCCATCTCAAGCCATTGAAGATAGAAAATAACAACAAAATCTACCCCACTTGCCCAAAATGTAGCTTGGCACCTGCAGCTCCAGAACACATTTTGGCTTGCATTAGATGCACTAAACAGGACCTTTGGGAGAGGCCGCTGCTTATCATCAAACAGCTTGAGGAGCATGAACTCATGGAATTTGTGTAATCTTTACACAAGGGGATAAGAAACAACAACAACATGAGGTCAACCTTTAGTAATGCTTATATTCAGTAGACATATCTACATGTAGAAATTTCTACCCACCATGATTATCATGGTCTGTTTCACGTGTACTTGGGATAAGAAAAAAAAAAACATGTAGAAATATTTTGGAATCTTTATAAGCATTAAACAACACTAACAAGATATAGAACAGACCATCTCAAGTCATTGAATGTGTGTGCTTTAGCGGATCTAACTTGAAACTGAACGACAAGAAATGCAGATTTGCTTTCGAAGAACTTGAGATTATTGCTCACCTAACACCAGCCAATGGATATAAAACTTGCTGAATATAATATCAAAGCCGTTAGGGATTTTCTTCAGTCCAAGAAAGTCAAAGAAGTGCAATCATTCCTCAGAATGTATGTTCTTATATTATTGATAATGCATCAAATGTTTCTCGTTTATTTCTGACCATTCTCTGGGACTTGGTGGAAGGATTGTCTAAACCGTTAGTTTTCGACTGCTACAACTCGGGTTTAATTCCCACATTGGGCACTTTTTTTTCTGTAAAAAAAAAATGCTCCGATGGTCCCCGATCCTCGCAAAAGTCCAACCCCACCACCGAGTGTGAATAACCAAACAGGGATTTGGCATATTTATAAGTGCAAATTCAAACGGCTTTTCACATAATGTAGACATGTGGTGCACTTACAGTAAAAGCATTTGCCAACTTCTACCAACCATGATTATCATTAACTCCGCCTTTGCCGGTCCCAAGCCCGGATGAAAAAGGAGGAGGGGGAGCAGTAAACAAGCTCAATAAAAAACCTGGGCTCAGCTGGCCCGGCTGATAGTACCCTGTAAGGGCTCCTAATCCAGGGATACAGGATGAGCAGTGTCTGTACTCCATGTTAGGAGCAGCTGCACTTGGCGTCTGTTCCTCATGTCAGAGGTGGCCAATTTTTGGGAGCTAAGTCGGCCTGCCACTGAGTAGTGCTCCCAGTCTTATTGACAAAGGCAGACGCATTCTACTTCACCCAATCATGATGGTTGTCAAATCTCAAGCTTTACAAGCTTGATACCCTAATATGATTGAGTGGAGATAAGAAAGAAGAAGAAGAAGATGATTATCATTGCCTCTACCACGTGTACTAATGATAAGCAAAAAAAAAAAGAATACATTAGATGGAACATTGTCAATCTATGGGGTGTACTAAGGATGATTGAAAGTTAAAAAACTACAAATATTTTCTCACAATGGGTTTCTTTTTATTTTAAAATGCAAGCTTTAAAGTGATTATTATCAAAATTCAAAACTATTTTAAACGTGTAAGATTCTTTTTAAAATTAAACAATTTCTACTGCCCTTATTGCAATGGAAAAATTAAAGGGAGGACCTGGCTTATCCATTGCAGTAAGGGCAGTAGAAATTATTTAATTTTAAAAATAAACTTACACGTTTAAAATAGTTTCGAATTTTGATAACAGATGGCGCGCAAGTGCAAAGTGATTATTGCTTGAAATCTTGAATTTTAAAATAAATTCATTGTGAGATAATATTTGTATTTTTTAAAAGGTTTTTTACAATTTTATCTTGAATTATGATATAAAGAGAGTCCGCCGGGGAGAGAGGTCCATAGAGTTCCAAAAGAAGAAACACTACATGTTTATTACTGAGCTGTAAATCAAGGACTGTACAGAAGAAGAAGGTGTTGGAGTTATTCCATAGGATCCTGGCACTGAGTGCATTCTGACATCTCGGCTCTGTATTCCTCCACTTGTAGAGTTATCTCGAAGACATTGATTTTGGAGCTGCGTAGTTTGGCCAGGGCTTTCTTCAGCACGGCTATGGACTCCTCACCCTTGTCTACAACATACCGGGGACTGTTAGTTAGTCATTGCTGGGGATGGTCCAGTCTGTACTTTATCAATCTGATTGTAGCAAGCAATAGGCTAGGTTCTCAAAATTAAAGATACTTAGGCCAGTATAAATATTTTTATTATCTTTTTATAAAGATTTATAATACAATATAATATAATGCGGCTTGTGATTGTAAAACGACATTTGAAAAAAATCCCGCATGTGTTTCTTTTCAACGAAAAATCAAAATTTTTTCCAAGGAGAAATAACGACTATTTCCAACTTTATGGATGAGGTATGAAAGGACGAATTGTGAAGAGTAATGGTAAACGGAAAAATAAAAGTGTTCAGGGATGGGAATCGAACCCACAGTGTTCCGCTTACCGGGCAGATGCCATGTCCACTAGGCTACCCTGGACATATTGATTTTTTCGTTGAAAAGAAACACATGCGGGATAATTTTCAAATGTCGTTTTACAATCACAAGCCGCATTATATTGTATTATAAATTACTTTATGTATTATTTACGAACGGAAAAATATGTCCAGGGTAGCCTAGTGGACATGGCATTTGCCCGGTAAGCGGAACACTGTGGGTTCGATTCCCATCCCTGGACACTTTTATTTTTTCGTTTACCATTACTCTTCACAATTCGTCCTTTCATATCTCATCCATAAGGTTGGAAATAGTCGTTGTTTCTCCTTGGAATAAATTTTTATAAAGATGTAGGATGGTTGTTCGTGATGTGTTGGTGTGGCTTGTGGAAAGGCTGCCGATAAAATTATAATTAAAATTAATTTATTTAAAGCCAGAAATATAAAAATAGAAAAGAAGCAACGGTTGAAGTAACGGCCGTTGGAGCAAGCCTAGATGTTTACCGCGTGAGTGCCAGATCAAGTGTCGGAAGACGCCAGACGCTAGAAAGTTCCGGCTGACGCCCGGGCATGCGTAGTGATGTGTTCTCCCAACACGTGCTTGCCGAGGCATAGTGGGGCCTCCATTTTTCTGCCTGTATGTGTTTTGAAGCTTTGTCCCAGTTCGCTGAAGCAAAGTGCGGTCGCCACAAAGATTTATACTGGCCATAGTATCTTTAATATTAAGAACTATGAATGGCAGTCAGACAGCTTCTATCTTCATGATAGGGGTGTATATAGGAAGTAGTCAAGAAGTGCGCTAGAAGTATACAATAAGTATATAAGAATTAGACAAAAGAGTATATTAAAAAGTGTATAAGAAATAGTTTAAAATGGGATCAATCGCTGGTTAGCATTGCAATGAAGAGATAAAATCTAACGGCAATGAGTTTCTTTTTAAAGCGATATAAACTTTCAGAGCTTTCAGTCAATAACATCCTTTAACAGGCTGTTATACGAATACAAGGAACTAGAGGAGAAAGTAATTATATTGTAACAAAGTATTTATTATTTTTATTAACAGAGTGGTCATTTTTATGTTTATATCTTGCTACTCTATAAATTTCCCTCGTGGCTTATATTTTGTTTACCATTCATAGTTTGTCCTTGCCTGAAATAAATTTTGTTTCCTCCTGAAGTTTTTGTCTTCCCTAATTTTCCACGTGGCAATATATATAAGTAGTTTTGTGTGTATGAAAATAGAGCAATCCATAAATAAATCTTTAATTAAAAAGACATTTAAAAAACTCATTGCGAAAGGTTGTATTTTTATTCAACAAAAATACATATATTGGTTCAAAATATTATTTATTTTACCAATATTTCAGTTGGCTGAACGCCAACCTTTATCAAGGTATTATAACATATTTAAGTTTAAATTAGGTTGACACACATTAAATATGTTATAATACCTTGATAAAGGTTGGCGTTCAGCCAACTGAAATATTGGTAAAATAAATGATATTTTGATCCAATATATTCCTTTTTAATTAAAGATATATATGTAGTTTTTTTTTTTGCTTATCCCTAGTACACGTGGTACAGGCCATGATAATCATGGTGGGTAGTTAGCGACTGCTTTTTACTGTAAGCGCACCATATGTCTACACATGTGAAAAGCAGTTCGACTTTGCACTTACAAATGCCAGAGCCCCGTTTGGTTACTTGCACTCGCTGGTGGGGTTGGACTTTTGCAAGAATCGGGGGCCATTGGAGCATTTTTTTTTTAAACAGAAAAAAAGTGTCCAATGCGGGAATCGAACCCGGGTCCTAGTGGTCGAAAACCAAACGGTTTAACCAGCCTTCCACCGACCCCCCTATATATGTAGTAATTTGCATGAGTGGAAATATTTTAGTCAAGACCTATTTAAAAGTGGAGACAAGTATATAAAAACTATACAAGAAATAGTTTTAAATAATACAAAAGAGTTTTAAATATGGCAATAGGTTTCTGGAGATGAATCTATTTTATTGCAATCTCAAGTTTTCGGACATTACTCAAAATGTCTGAAAGTTTAAGATTGTAATAAAAATTAGAATAAACCCATCTCCAGAAACCTTTTGCCATATTTAATTCATTTACAGGAGATTCACATCTATTGCATATAATAAAAAGCGTTTAAAAGAAATAGTCAAGACATATGCATATAGTAGATAAGAAGTGAATAAGAAGTTTTCAAAAAGTGGTAAAGAAATGAGCATCAAGTGAATAAACAGTATACACAAAGTAGACAGAAGAAAATATATTTATAAAAGAAAATTAGAATTATACAGAAGTAAACAAGAAGTGTAAAAAAGAAGAGAAAAATTAGAGGTAAACCCAAAGTAGACAAGAAGTGTAAAAAAGAAAATTACAAGTATACAGGTGTACAGGTCGATATGAAATGAACATGAAGAAACTAAGCATTTTACAAAGAGTAGACAAGTAGTACACAAGAATATCTCAAGGTAGACCATGTTTTAAATCTCCAAGCGAGTAGGTAAATAGAAATGACAGCTAGGTCCATTTGTGCCTTGTCACAGTTAGTTAGGGAGCGTTAGTTTGTTTCACATTTATCTCAGAGCTATTCACACCAGGACATGGTAGAGTTCACATAGGGGAGAATACAGACTCCCCAGATATACTGGACTTACCAATGGCAATGTGGGCCGAGAGAGCCGGCTTGTCCATGCTCAGCGCCCAGATCCGCAGATTGTGGACTTTCACCACGCCGGGGATCTTCGACAGGATCCCTTGAACCTCCAGGAAGTCGATGCCCTTCGGAGTTCCTGGACAGTCCATGTCTCAGCTGGATGGTTCTCTAGCTATAGTAGCACCCAACCTATTAAACCATAGATAACCTCATGGATAAAACTTAGGAAGTGGAAAGTCTTCTATGTCGCCGATTGTTTGAGGAGATATAGATTTTGTTCACACTTGGTTATCTCGTGTGTCTTCAATAAAGGTCACTGTAATATCTTTCATAGTTATTGTCTCAATCCCGATATACATGCTAAAAAGTACAACTTCCTTAAGTTTTGTCCATGAGTGTATCTTTCAGAGTTATTGTCTGAATCCCGATATACATGCTAAAAGGTACAACTTCCTTAAGTTTTGTCCATGAGTGTATCTTTCAGAGTTATTGTCTGAATCCCAATATACATGCTAAAAGGTACAACTTCCTTAAGTTTTGTCCATGAGTGTATCTTTCAGAGTTATTATCTGAATCCCGATATACATGCTAAAAGGTACAACTTCCTTAAGTTTTGTCTATGAGTGTATCTTTCAGAGTTATTATCTGAATCCCGATATACATGCTAAAAGGTACAACTTCCTTAAGTTTTGTCCATGAGTGTATCTTTCAGAGTTATTGTTTGAATTCTGATATATATGCTGAAAGGTACAACTTCCTTAAGTTTTGTCCATGAGTGTATCTTTCAGAGTTATTGTTTGAATTCTGATATATATGCTGAAAGGTACAACTTCCTTAAGTTAAGGAACATTTACACAATCTGTGACAATAAGAAAGACAGATGTCCATGTAGGACGGCATCCACCTACCTTCCATCAGGACGTTGAGGGCCTCCCGGATGATACGGAAGGTGGTGAAGAGGACGATGATGGAGAAGATGAAGGTACAGACGGGATCAACAATGCCCCAATCTGGCTGCACACCACCATACCATTATTATTGGAATTATCTTTGACAAAGCTTTTTCTCTCTCAGCTTATCTGCAATCAGACAAAAAATTGTTTTGAATCTGATAAGAGATAATCATTCAAGCCAATTTGATTGAGTGGTTGTTTATATAATAATGGGAGGTCCAACACACAACAAAACACTCAGCAGTACAACACAACAAGAAAGACAAACAAAAACACACAATATAACAATACAAAAGAATATGCGTTGAAATTGGAATGTTGAAGGCTTTTGTAGGCTTTAGGAATCCAGGCTACATCTATAGAGAAAGAGAGAGAGAGAGAGATACAGAGAGTATGTGATTTGTAGAAACTTCCTAATTACAAATCAGCCTTGAGACTCTGATAAACTGAATGTCCATCGCTACCATGACGTAAAGTCCCAACCTGGATAGTAAGCAACTTTTGTACGCACCAGGAATCCAGGCTATATCTAATAGACAGAGAGTATGTGATTCCATCTTTAAGAATCTTCTTTATAAAATAAACTGTTCTGAAAAATGTGAACCAACTTGAATATCTGCCATGAGGTATTAGAGCTGTTGGACAGCACCATCGAGATAAGCCAGATGGGGCTGGAAGATGGCCTCTACATTATACCATACACAATTCCCCCTAGCGGTGCAATGCGACAAGTCCTTTCTCTTTCCTCCCTCATGTGTTTGTTTACCGGTTATACTTCTACTTATCCTTTATTTAATATTGTAAATAAACTTATTTATTTTATAGATTATTGTTAATTATTTTAAATTGATTAACAAAGTAAATATAACCTATCAAAAACCAACTTTTTGTTTGTTGAGTTATTGTCTGGATCCCGATATACATGCTAAAAGGTACAACTTCCTTAAGTTTTGTCCATGAGTGTATCTTTCATAGTTATTGCCTGAATCCCAATATACATGCTAAAAGGTACAGCTTCCTTAAGTTTTGTCCATGAGTGTATCTTCGAAGATTCTGAATCAACTCTAGGAACAGTTCCTGAAGACTTCATGTCTATTTACACGGAGTAGCAGCACCTACCCTGAAGTAAATGATGATGGCAGCTATAAGCACGCCGAGACTCTGGACAAAGTCGCCGATGACATGGATGAGCGCCGCTTGGACATTCAGGTTCTTGGTGCCTTTATGAGCGTGTTCCCCGCCTTCCTCGGCATGCCCGGCGCTTCCACCACCGTGTGAGTGTGAGGCGCTTCCACCACCGTGTGAATGCGAGGCGCCCCCACCACCGTGTGAGTGACCGTGGGGCACGCCGTGTAACAGACAGCCCATGATGATGTTGACTGCCAGTCCCAGCGAGGCAATGATCACCATCAGCTTGGCGTCAATCTCGTATTCCTTGTTGATGACTCGCAGCACGGCCATGTACACCAGCACCACGGTCACCACCCAGATCAACAGCACGGACACCAAGGCGCCTATCACCTCTGTAGACACATTCAGTCGATATTTAAACAATCTCATTCTGTTTACAAGTCACATTGACACACATGTTCCTATTATATAAAAGGGCGTACCCGGATCTGTAAAGAAAAAAAAAACAATATTTTTCTTAAAATATTTCGAGAGATTGCTCCCTCTTTATCAATTTATTGCACAGTCTTTTGCACAATTAAGCCCTTTTATATAATCTTAATTAATGGATCGCCTTATGACTCAAACACATGTTACTGTTCATAATGCTAAGTATTCGTTGCTTGTACTATACTCATGGGCAAAATTTAAAGAATTGGAAATTCTTTAGTGAGTAACAAAATGCTAAAATTCATTTTATGTGAATATATATAATATTAACACAAAGCAATAACGCGCCATCTATATATAACAAATGAAGACATTAAGACGCGAATGTTTCTTTTCACAAATAAATCAAGCTTCTACTGTCCCCACTGCGATGAAAAAATATTGGGAGGGCTTGGTTCATCAGTGGTGAACCCTCCCAGCGGTTTCGCCAATTTAATCTACCAGACCGCTTCTTTAGAGCTTTAATACTGTATTGGATCATTCTGCTTTTATATACTAGACTGAAGGGTGGAATCTTAGAAATGATATCTAAACAAACTATGGACATAAGCTTTTAGGACAGTAGATTAGGACATTCACGTCTTAATGTCTTCATTCGATATATTATATAAAAAAAAAAAAAATCCCTGTGTCGATATACAGGGGAAGTGGGTATTAGCGACTTTGGAATATATTTTATTCAAAATTTCCGCAAATGTGATGCTAACTCCTGTTATAACATACACTCATTGACAAAGCTTAATAGGCTAAAAAGTCTTTAATGTTACCAATCGTCTATTTTTTTTTTAAGAAGGCAGAGGCAATTTTGTTCACACTTTGGTTATCTCGTGTCTTCAATAAAGGTCACTGTAATATCTTTCAGAGTTATTGTCTGAATCCCGATATACATGCTAAAAGGTACAACTTCCTTAAGTTTTGTCTATGAGTGTATCTTTCAGAGTTATTGTCTAAATCCCGATATACATGATAAAAGGCACAACTTCCTTAAGTTTTGTCCATGAGTGTATCTTTCAGAGTTATTGTCTGAATCTCTATATACATGCTGAAAGGCACAACTTCTTTAAGTTTTGTCCATGATTGTATCTTTCAGAGTTATTGTCTGAATCCTGATATACATCCTAATAGTTACAACTTCCTTAAGTTTTGTCCATTGTATCTTTCAGAGTTATTGTCTGAATCCCGATATACATTCTAAAAGGTACAACTTCCTTAAGTTTTGTCCATGAGTGTATCTTTCAGAGTTATTGTCTATATCCCGTTATACATGCTAAAAGGTACAGCTTCCTCAAGTTTTGCCCATGAGTGTATATAGTATACTAAACATTTGGAAGCTTGCACTACCAAGAAGTCAGTCATACCTGCGCGATACCAGCCGAAAGACATCTTCTTGGTGCGTGGCCGTGTGGCCATCCAAAGAGAGATGAGGGAGATCATGAAACCGGCCAGATCGGTGAGGAGATGGGCAGCGTCGGTGGCAATGGCTAAACTGTTGGACAGAATGCCGCCTACACATCGTCAGTGTTACCACGGCCCTGTCAACTCTGTCATAGCGTCACCTACCTGCGAACTCTGCAATCATGAACACGAGACAGAGAGCACTTGCTCCCAACAGCTTCTTCCGGGCGATCTTGTCAATCCCCTCATCCCGCTCTTGATGGCAGTGTTCCTGTAACATCACAGGATCCAATAAACATCAGCTTCTATATATGATGTCCCTATTCTAGGTGATAAAAGATGCGAAACTAAACAAAAATGAAATTATGTTAGGAATACACTCATAGACAAAACTTAAGGAAGTGGAAAATCATTGATTTTTTTTTCTTTTAAGGAGATAGAGGCAATTTTGTTTACACTTGGTTATCTCGTGTCTCTTCAATAAAGGTCACTGTAATATCTTTCTGAGTTATTGTCTGAATTCCGATATACATAATAATAGGTAAAACTTCCTCTTAAGTTTTATCCATGAGTGTACATTAAAACATCACGAGAGAGACCGCATGACCGAACTCTGGTTACTCCTTGAGTCGTTATTCAGTTTACAAATGTCGTTGCTCACTTGATTGGTCGCTCAAGACAAAGTCTGTGTAATATCAGGGTCTTCATGGCTGAAGGAGATCAAGTTTATACATTGGCTTTTGGACATTTGGGTTTTGTCGGATACAACGGCTGATCGACATGAGATTCTGTGACATCATGGGGTGTAACATCCCCGTCAGGTGGGGGAACACTCGCCAACACTGAGAGGAAATAATGATTAATTATAAAAGGAAACA
>CP092880.1:4496908-4589031 GCA_030710605.1 Cordylochernes scorpioides
CGAAGACGTTCCACTTCCTTAAGTATTGTCCATGAGTGTATCTTTGATGGTGAGGTCGGTTAATGTGACAGATTCTTTGACTAATCTTTCAAGATGGTGTCTGACCATTATATGTATTATAGCTCTTGAAACCTTTGCTGTAGTAGTCCTATTCATAATTATATTAGAAATGCCATTCTCTTAACAAAACCTGAGTCTTTTGTTGTTGGTCAATTCAATTTATGAATAAACAAGCCAATGTATAATATAATGCAGCTTGTGTGTGTAAAACGACATTTGAAAATCATCCCCATCCCTGGACACTTTTATTTTTCCGTTTATCATTACTCTTCACAATTCATCCTTTCATACCTCATCCCTAAGGTTAGAAATAATCGTTATTTTTCCTTAAAATAAATTTAGATTTTTCGTTGAAAAGTAACACATGCGTGATAATTTTCAAATGTCGTTTTACAATCCAATGTATGTCTATATAGAATGTAAATAATATATAATACTAGTACAGTAGAACCTCCCTTTAGCGGACACCTCTCCACAAAGGACAGTTTTCAATGGCAAAATTACCATTTTTACTATTTAGCAACTCTAAGGTAAAAGGACACCTCTCTACAAAGGACAATTTTCATTGGCAAAATTACCATTTTTACAATTTAGCAGCTCTAAGGTAAGAAGACACCTCTCCCTAAAGGACACTTTAGCTCTGCAATTAGGTGTTGTCCTTCATAGGGAGGTAGTTCTACTGTATATATACTAGCTATACAGTGTGAACAAAATTGCCTCTGTTTTATCAATGAGTGTATATATATATATTGACAATTTGAAAGAAACCTTGGCCCTCATAGAATCTCATAGAATAACACGAGGACGATAAAACAAACTAGAACACAGGAAGGCCAGCGGAGCTGTCAAAAAGGAAGATGAGGAAATCTAAGATAATATCGGCCATGCCGGGAACTTGAGGACATTGATGTCATTTCCTCGAGGGAAGCATGTCCCACTTCAAACCCTGAAATTACAGGAGAAAATCCATCTTTGCTGAATATACACTCATGGACAAAACTAAAGAAAGTTGTACCTTTTAGCAGGTATATCCGGATTCAGACAATAACTCTGAAAGATACACTCATGGACAAAACTTAAGGAAGTTGTACCTTTTATCATGTATATCCGGATTCAGACAATAACTCTGAAAGATACACTCATGGACAAAACTAAAGAAAGTTGTACCTTTTAGCATGTCTATCAGGATTCGGACAATAACTCTGAAAGATACACTCATGGACAAAACTTAAGGAAGTTGTACCTTTTAGCATGTATATCGGAATTCAGACAATAACTCTGAAAGATACACTCATGGACAAAACTTAAGGAAGTTGTACCTTTTAGCATGTATATCCGGATTCAGACAATAACTCTGAAAGATACACTCATGGGCAAAACTAAAGGAAGTTGTACCTTTTAGCATATATATCGGGATTCAGACAATAACTCTGAAAGATATTACACCGATCTTTATTGAAGACACACGAGATAACCAAATGTGAACAAATTTGTCTCTGTCTCGATATCAAGACTTTTTTACTTCCTTAAGCTTTGTCCATGTGTGTAAGTGGATAACAATTGGGATTGTTGCCAAGCATCTTACTTGGAACAACATTGGAGTGGATAACAATAGGATTGTTGCGTGAAATGCTCGAATGAGATGTTACTTGGACGGGTTGTCCCAATCTTTCACAATATCTAACCAAAACGACAGTGTGGTGTCGCTGGAGACCTACTGGCGATTCTCCACCAAATTCTGCAGCGCTGGCAGAGGCGCCATATTCATTATACATAGTACGTATATATAATGCATATGATCTTTTTTAATAGTGCAGACTGTGTACTTTGCATGTATTGACAAGATGTCAATAAAATTATTTTAATTGTCTATTTCTCTAACCAACACGAAAGTTTTCTAGCCTAAACACACTACAAATAAAAAAAAAACTTACCTTCTAAAAGAAACCTTTTTACCGATTCGAACATTGGTAAAGACGAAAAAAAACTAATTTGCATAGATTTACTCCAAAATGTATTCAAATTTCTATCAACAAGTTTATTTCTAACTTTATGTTCTTTCTTTAAAGTTATCGTTTGGAAATATAAGCATGATGTTTATAAAACAAACAATAAAATACATAACTGTTCAAATACATTCAAATCATTCATGTAAACTCTATGGAACTGTATTAAACAAGTAATAGAAATTTGAAAAAATCTTAAATCTTTCTTTTATATCTCATGGTGAATTACATATTCTCTGTTTCTAGTGTAAATATGTCAATAAAGGAGGTATCTTTGTGACAAATATAACTGCCTAATTATGCAACTTGAATTTCCTGACGACAACTGCCATCTATCGGAATAAATATGAACTAACATATTATGATGCATTAGCGCGCCATCTGTTATTAAAATTCGAAACTATTATAGACGCCTATGATTCTTTTTAAAAATTAAACATTTTCTACTGCCCTTACTGCAATGGAAAAATTAATGGAAGGGCCTGGTTCATCAGTGGTGAACCTTCTCTTCTTCTTCTTTCTTATCTCCACTCAATCATATTAAGGTATCAAGCTTGTAGAGCTTGTTGATGGTGTCTGCTGGGGATGTGTTTTCTTCTTTCTTATCTCCACTCAATTATATTAAGGTATCAAGCTTGTAAAACTTGTTGATGGTGTCTGCTGGGGATGCGTCTTCTTCTTTCTTATCTCCACTCAATCATATTAAGGTATCAATCTTGTAAAGCTTATTGATGGTGTCTGCTGGGGATGTGTCTTCTTCTTTCTTATCTCCACTTAATCATATTAAGGTATCAAGCTTGTAGAGCTTGTTGATGGTGTCTGCTGGAGATGTGTCTTCTTCTTTCTTATCTCCATTCAATCATATTAAGGTATCAATCTTGTAAAGCTTGTTGATGGTGTCTGCCGGGGAAGAGTAGAGCTCATCAATGGATGAGTCAATACAGTAAATAATGTGTTTTGGGGTTGCAGGTTGACACTTAATACATAGTGGGAAAACCTTGCAACCATTCTGGAAAGTCATTGTCCGTAGATGACCAGAGAACCTTACCATTAATTTTTCCATTACAGTAAGGACAGTAGAAATTGTTTAATTTTTAAAAGAATCTTACGTGTTTATAATGGTTTCGAATTTTCACATGAACTAATGTTGAATCTTTTTTTATTATTGAGTGAGAATAAAAATGTGATGGAAATATTGGTAAATATTCAGTTCTCCATGCCAGTACGTGCTGTCTATTGCGTATCTTCCAGGAGTTTGATTTCCATACGTAATTGCCAAACTAGGTATATTTGCTTGTGTTTATTTCATTAGTTGGTTGTAAATTCAAGCATTATTTTAATGTCCTTTCCTTTCTTCTTTAAACTCTACTCAAACACCTTGTAATTAATCAATTGTTTATGTAATATAGTATCTTAGTGTTGTTTCTTGACGTCCCTTGTGGGGTTATCGCGTCTGATTTGATAATAAAAAAATAAAATACATAGATAACAGTTCTCAATTAATTCATCGTCTGTATAGAATTAAAGATGAAAACATCAGATGACTGAAGATGAGTGTCTCTTTTTAATTGATCTTTATAATTAAATATCTACTTTTAACTTTTAATGTTTTATAAATAACATGTCTCTCTAAGCGTGCACTCTCTGTTCTATAAGGTTGACCCAAAAGTTCGTGTTTTTCTTAAAACGTTTTTCTTATTACTTTATTATTTAATCTAATTATTCAATGAAAATATTTAAAACAGATTTTTATTATTTTATATTTGTAAAATCATCATTTATGTTACCTAGCTTGCTTGCTCGATATTCTCTAGCTGTAGATAGTTGGGTTGATAATTGTCGTACTGACGTCATCAATAAATACTTTGACATCTTAAGATATTCCAAGACTTGATTTCTACGCTTCAATATTATTACGGCGAATACATAATAATACATAATACAATTACTTTATACATAATACAAATACATTATACATTACGGCGCGAATACATAATACAATTACGTTATACATAATACAAAGACATTATACATAACGGCGAATAATTTTGGTATTTCAATTTTTTGCAAGTGTTTACGAACTTGTGGAATAACCATTTATTTAAAAAAAAAAATTTCGACGATAAAATTTCGATTTTCAACACATATGAATCTAATTTTATGTCAAATACGATTGAAATCGAAGTAGCACAAAAGTTAGAAAAACATATTTGGATTAAAATATATTTTAATATAACTGCGGTGTTTGTGATTAGTGTTCAAGTTTTAAAATGGCGACGTTTCAACATCTGTTATTTATAACGATTGTCTTCTGTATTCGATGTTTTGCACACGAGTTTGTTGTGTGCAATTGTGCATATAAATTGGATGCATTGCTTTGTTAGGTAAGTCATGTTACAAGCCTTGTAGAGTAGCTTGTCTGATTTATTTTCGCCGTGCCAGGATTTTTTAAAAAGAAACATACATCATGCACAAAACATAAGGAAGTTGTACCTTTTAGCATGTATATCGGGATTCAGACAATAACTCTGAAAGATACACTCATAGACAAAACTTAAGGAAGTTGTACCTTTTAGCATGTATATCGGGATTCAGACAATAACTCTGAAAGATATTACAGTGACCTTTATTGAAGACAACACGAGATAACCAATATACACTCATGGACAAACTTAAGGAAATTATACCTTTTAGCATGTATATCGGGATTCAGACAATAACTCTGAAATATATTACAGTGACCTTTATTGAAGACAACACGAGATAACCAATATACACTCATGGACAAAACTTAAGGAAGTTGTACCTTCTAGCATGTATATCGGGATTCAGACAATAACTCTGAAAGATATTACAGTGACCTTTATTGAAGACACACGAGATAACCAATATACACTCATGGACAAAATTTCAGGAAGTTGTACCTTTTAGTATGTATATCGAGATTCAGACAATAACTCTGAAAGATATTACAGTGACCTTTATTGAAGACAAACGAGATAACTAAGTGTGAACAGCCTCTGTCTCCTTAAAAAAAAGACCTATATTGATACAAGGAATTATTTAATGATATGTTTTTATCTTTAATTCCTCTACCAGTTCTTAGTACAATTTAACTTTTATACTAAGTTTTCAATATGTTAAAAGCTCATAAAAATACACTTATGGGGACCAAACTAATGGAAGATTTACCTTTTAACATGTATATCGGGATTCAGACAATAACTCTGAAATATATTTGATACACAGGGACCTTTATTGAAGACACACGAGATAACCAAGTGTGAAAAAATTGCCTCTGTTTCCTTAAAAAAACAGCAGACGACCTGAGACATAAAAGACCTTTCAATTTTGTACATACTTGGTTATCTCGTGTGTCTTCAATAAAGGTCACAGTAATATCTTTCAGAGTTATTGTCTGAATCCTGATATACACGATTGAAGGTACGACTTCGGTAAGTTTTGTCCATGAGTGTATTTCTTTGGAGGAATATATGAATTTTTTTTTATTCGATTGTGTCTGTAACAATGCCCGGACTTTAGAGACACCAAACATTGTCTTTGTCTCCTTAAAAAACTGACCAGAGCGCAATAAAAGACTTTCCACCTTATTAAGTTTTGTCTATGAGTGTATATCTGATGTAAAATAAGATGTAATAATATTTTGCGCTATTATTAAAAATGAACAACCAATTTGAAGCGCCTAGCTAATGAAATACTTTAGCAACGTTCATTTCCAGCAAGATCTTGTGAAGTTTTCTTTTTATAGGCGACTTTGGAAGTATTTCATGGGGATACTGGAGTAGAGCAGGATTTTACTCAATGACAAAACTTAATCAGGAAAAACGTCTTTAGTGTCGCGGTCGTCTTTTTTTTTAAGGTAACAGAGGCAATTTTGTTCACTTAGCTATCTCGTTTGTCTTCAATAAAGGTCACTGGGTATCATATATCTTTCAGAGTTATTTTCTGAATCCCGATATACATGTTAAAAGGTACAACTTCCTTAAGTTTTGTCTACGAATGTTTTTTTAAAAATATTTTTTATTATTCCTGGTATACGTGGTACAAGCCATGATAAACATGGTGGGTAGAAGTAGGCGACTGCTTTTACTATAAGTACACCATATGTCTACACATGTAAAAAGCAGTTCGACTTTTCACTTACAAATGTGCCAAAGCCCCGTGTATTTTTAATCCTTAATCGTCAGATATTTATTAATGTTGTTGTTTCTTATTCCCTTGTGTAAATATTAAACGAATTCCATGATTTCATGCTCCTCGAGCTGTTTGATGATAAGCAGCGTCCGCTCCAGAAGGTCCTGTATATTTATTAATACAATTGTATATGGCACTCTTTAGCCTATCTTTTTTAAACACATTCTGTAAGTTCTCCCATCTGTTTGCCGACGTCAGTAGAATTGATCGCCAGATGTACTGAGTCAATCAGTATAAATAGAGTAGCATACATGTTGTAAATAACATACGGCCTATGTATTAAGATTCTCTTTTTCCCAAGATAATGTCATCTCAAAGATTGAGAATGTTGGAAAAATAAATAAATCGAATATATCAATCTATCATTGAATAAAATCACAAAGATAGAAAACTTAGAAAGATGTGAATCCTTGAATAAGTTAGATTTGATAGTTAACGTTGTGGATGATTTACTATCGGTGGAATCTTTTACACAAGAACTCAACTGCTATGAACTAATCTGTTAATTTATGTCACACACACACAATATCTCTCTCTTTATTACAATTATTTTACAATTACACCTATCCCCCGATTTACACGGTACTTGTTTTACACGTTTTCGCTTTTACACGGTTTTCCAAATAAGTTTTTTTGTTTTTTTTATCGCACTATACTAAATGCTACTGTGATTGAACACATGCGCTGTGTACACATCTCACGAGGAATCCCGAGCTTATGTGCTGACCCGAGCTTATGTGCTTATGTGCATATTTTAACCTGTCAATGCATTTTATTTTTATTTCTGTGTACACCTATATCCCCCGATTTACACGTTTTTCTCAGGAACGTATCTACCGTGTAAATCGGGGGATAGGTGCATTTTATTTCCAAAGCGCTATATCCCGCAAGGGATACTTGCGCCAAACAAGGAGAAAAGTTTATTTACATAAGTTATTTACATTATTCAACGCATGAAAACATTAGAAATCCAGATTTTTTAGAAAGTTTAGAATGTATTTACAAAATGAATTGAACTTTAATGAAATACATTTACATTTATACATATATGCAGCTATGGAAACATCTTTAATTATTCTCTCTTCTTTGTTTTCATCATATCTCTACTCTTAATGATTCATACCTATTATCATGAAATTGTAGCATTGAAACCTTGGTTGCCTTTTGTCTGAAATTTACAAAACTGGTGTGTTCGGCCCATTCTATATAAGTTTTTTTACTAGGGTAATAAACATAATGAATCGTTCTGAAGCATAATAAAGTGATAGGTGGCTCTCTTTAGGTATATGTTTTAAATTTGATATGTCAAACCTATTATCTGAGATTATGTAAAAAGGTAAGTTTAATTCTATATACAGTTACGAGCGTCTTTCCTAATCCGTCATCCTTCTCTGTCACCGTTTGCTTTTTTTTTGGAATGGTGCCCTCCTATTGGTTGGCTACGGTCACGCCACCTTTGCCCCCCCCCCCCCCCCCCCCCCCATCATGCCCCCACTCGCCATTTAACTATTGTGTTGGAGCGGGTCGTTCCTTAAATAAATGCATATATTAGATAATAACCAAATGGAATCCTCTCTTTCTCTTTCCCAGTAAGAGACACCTACGGAAGCCAACAGTACATAGACAGATAAAGCACATAGGCTATAGTTATTAACTAACATATGCAATTAATTAAGGTGCCAATTTATAATTGTAACAAATAGTATTTGAATCAAAACATTCAATCGGATAAAACACGGGCGTTGCCCGGGTTCATTCGGCTAGTAAATATATAATATTCATAATGTGAGTATGTATATCTATATAATGCATCATACACATATATATGAATAAAAACATACACATATGCATATACTATTTTATTCTTCAAATGCAAATATATATTTTTTTAATACGCTAAAATTATAATTAAAATAGGAAGCTGTGTCTATGAAAGAAAAATTGGAGAAGGTGAAGGGAGATCTGGGGAAGATGAAGGGAGATCTGGGGAATGTGAAGGGATATCTTGGGAAATGGAAGGTAGATCTGGGGAAGGTGAAGGGGATTTGGGGAATATGAAGGGATATCTTTGGAAGGTGAAGGGAGATCTGGAGAAGGTGAAGGGAGATCTGGAGAAGGTGAAGGGATATCTTGGGAAATGGAAGGTAGATCTGGGGAAGGTGAAGGGGATTTGGGGAATATGAAGGGATATCTTTGGAAGGTGAAGGGAGATCTGGAGAAGGTGAAGGGAGATCTGGAGTAGGTGAAGGGAGATCTGGAGAAGGTGAAGGGAGATCTGGAGAAGGTGAAAGGAGATCTAGAGAAGGTGAAGGGAGATCTAGAGAAGGTGAAGGGAGATCTGGAGAAGGTGAAGGGAGATCTGGAGGAGGTGAAGGGAGATCTGGAGAAGGTGAAAGGAGATCTGGAGAAGATGAAGGGAGATCTGGAGAAGGTGAAAGGAGATCTAGAGAAGGTGAAGGGAGATCTGGAGAAGGTGAAGGGAGATCTGGAGAAGGTGAAAGGAGATCTAGAGAAGGTGAAGGGAGATCTAGAGAAGATGAAGGGAGATCTGGAGAAGGTGAAAGGAGATCTGGAGAAGGTGAAGGGAGATCTGGAGAAGGTGAAGGGAGATCTGGAGAAGGTGAAAGGAGATCTAGAGAAGGTTAAGGGAGATCTAGATAAGATGAAGGGAGATCTGGAGAAGGTGAAAGGAGATCTAGAGAAGGTAAAGGGAGATCTAGAGAAGGTGAAGGGAGATCTGGAGAAGGTGAAAGGAGATCTGGAGAAGGTGAAAGGAGATCTAGAGAAGGTGAAGGGAGATCTGGAGAAGGTGAAAGGAGATCTGGAGAAGGTGAAAGGAGATCTGGAGAAGGTGAAAGGAGATCTGGAGAAGGTGGAGGGAGATCTGGAGAAGGTGAAGGGAGATCTAGAGAAGGTGAAGGGAGATCTGGAGAAGGTGAAGGGAGATCTGGAGAAGGTGAAAGGAGATCTAGAGAAGGTGAAGGGAGATCTGGAGAAGGTGAAGGGAGAGCAGGAGAAGATGAAGGGAGATCTGGAGAAGGTGAAGGTTGATCTGGAGATGGTGAAGGGAGATCTGGAGAAGGTGAAGGGAGATCTGGAAATTATGAAGGGAGATCTGGAGATGGTGAAGGGAGATCTAGAGATGGTGAAGGGAGATTTGGAGAAGGTGAAGGGAGACATGGAGAGGGTGAAGGGAGATCTGGAAATTATGAAGGGAGATCTGGAGATGGTGAAGGGAGATCTAGAGATGGTGAAGGGAGATTTGGAGAAGGTGAAGGGAGACATGGAGAGGGTGAAGAGAGATCTGGAGAAGGTGAAGGGAGATCTGGAAATTGTGAAGGGAGATCTGGAGATGGTGAAGGGAGATCTAGAGATGGTGAAGGGAGATTTGGAGAGGGTGAAGGGAGAGTTGGAGATGGTAAAGGGAGATCTGGAGAAGATGAAGGGAGATCTGGAGAAGGTGAAAGGAGATCTAGAGAAGGTAAAGGGAGATCTAGAGAAGGTGAAGGGAGATCTGGAGAAGGTGAAAGGAGATCTGGAGAAGGTGAAAGGAGATCTAGAGAAGGTGAAGGGAGATCTGGAGAAGGTGAAAGGAGATCTGGAGAAGGTGAAAGGAGATCTGGAGAAGGTGAAGGGAGATCTGGAGAAGGTGAAAGGAGATCTGGAGAAGGTGGAGGGAGATCTGGAGAAGGTGAAGGGAGATCTAGAGAAGGTGAAGGGAGATCTGGAGAAGGTGAAGGGAGATCTGGAGAAGGTGAAAGGAGATCTAGAGAAGGTGAAGGGAGATCTGGAGAAGGTGAAGGGAGAGCAGGAGAAGATGAAGGGAGATCTGGAGAAGGTGAAGGTTGATCTGGAGATGGTGAAGGGAGATCTGGAGAAGGTGAAGGGAGATCTGGAAATTATGAAGGGAGATCTGGAGATGGTGAAGGGAGATCTAGAGATGGTGAAGGGAGATTTGGAGAAGGTGAAGGGAGACATGGAGAGGGTGAAGAGAGATCTGGAGAAGGTGAAGGGAGATCTGGAAATTGTGAAGGGAGATCTGGAGATGGTGAAGGGAGATCTAGAGATGGTGAAGGGAGATTTGGAGAGGGTGAAGGGAGAGTTGGAGATGGTGAAGGGAGATCTGGAGATGGTGAAGGGAGACATGGAGAAGGTGAAGGGAGACATGGAGAAGGTGAAGGGAGACATGGAGAGGGTGAAGGGAGGCATGGAGAAGGTGAAGGGAGGCATGGAGATGGTGAAGGGAGACATGGAGAAGATGAAGGGAGACATGGAGAAGGTGAACGGTGATCTGGAGATAGTAAAGGGAGACATGGAGAAGATGAAGGGAGACATGGAGAAGGTGAACGGTGATCTGGAGATAGTAAAGGGAGACATGGAGAAGATGAAGGGAGATCTGGAGAAGGTGAAGGGAGACATGGAGATGGTGAAGGGAGATCTGGAGATGGTGAAGGAAGATCTGGAGAAGATGAAGGGAGACATGGAGATGGTGAAGGGAGATCTGGAGATGGTGAAGGGAGACATGGAGAAGGTGAAGGGAGACATGGAGAAGGTGAAGGGAGACATGGAGAGGGTGAAGGGAGGCATGGAGAAGGTGAAGGGAGGCATGGAGATGGTGAAGGGATATCTGGGTAGGATCAGGGGATATCTAGGGTATATGAAGGGATAACTGGAAAAAGGAGAAGGGAGATCTGGGGAAGATGAAGGGAGATCTGGAGAAGGTGAAGAGAAACCTGCAGAAGGTGAAATCTGGAGAAAGGTTACTTTTTCTTGACAGATTATTTACTTTTCTAAGCCAGCTAGCCTACCTTAGATATCCGACGAAAGAAGGTCGGGTATAGGACCAAATCGCCATTTCTTTGAGATTCTCCGAGCCAAGAAGACGGCAAGATAATGGTATAGGTTACTAGGAGCAGCAGACTTACCTCGAGGGAAACAATTGAACCATTGTGCTGAAAGCTTGTGCTACCAAAATAGGATGCCATCTACAATACCTCATGTACAGGTAAAGATGACCAGGATGGTAAAATGATCCATCTCTCTCTATCATAGTTTGTAAGAAGAAATGACATTTCTCAACTAGAATCGTATCATATTTCATCGATGTTTTGACAAAAATTACCAATATGTTCGGATATATATAGAAATAAAGATAAGATTTTGAGTCAAAAGGCGATCCATGATCTACAATATTTTGTAAATTAAATTCACTGTGCAATAAATTGATAAAGAGGGAGCAATCTCTCGAAATATTTTGAGAAAAAAATTTTTTTTTTTCTTTACAGATCCAGGTACGCCCTTTTATATAAATATAAAATTGTCCCAAAAGTTCGTGTTTTTCTTAAAACGTTTTTATTATTACTTAGCGAATAATATTTTTATAATAATATATAAATTAAAATATAAAATCTGGAAGAGATATTTGTCGAATTTTTAACCAAGAAATTTGAAATTTACAGTTTCTGGGCAAAAATAGTTGTTTTTTTTAAGTCAGAAAATGATTATGACAATATTGCTGTATCATGTTTAATGATGAAATACAAAATTACATCAGGAAAAATTCCAAAAAGAAGAGACCATGGGGGAAGCCAGTTCATTTTTAGTATGCAGGAACAAAATTGTAACAGAAAAACATTCATTCAAGCAGAATACACAAAGCCAGATCATCTCTCTATAAAAATATCGCTTTTCAGACACAAAGTTTGGAGCGGGACGTTTCACAAGAGTTACATCCACGGCGCCACTTTATAATTGTAACGAATAGTATTTGAATAAAAACATTCAATCGGGTGAAACCCGGGCGTTGCCAGGGTCATTCGGCTAGTATATGATAAATATTTAATTAAGTATATTTTATTTTTCTTTAAAATATCAAATATTTATCGAGAAGCTGTGTATTGGATCATACTTTCCTTGATATCCAGTACTCTACTTCGTGCATGGCAAAGTCAAATTCATCTGAGTCATTGGCGTACAGCCTCTCAAAAAATATTTGAATTTTAAAGAAAAACATGTTAGATTAAACTGGCGAAACCATTGGGAGGTTTCACCATTGATGAGCCAGGCCCTCCCATTAATTTTTCCATTACAGTAAGGGCAGTAGATATTGTTTATTTTTAAAAAGAATCATACGCGTCTATAATAGTTTCGAATTTTCATAACAGATGGCGCGCTAATGCATCATAATATATTAGTTCATATTTATTCCGATAGATGGCAGTTGTCGTCATGAAATTCAAGTTGCATAATTAGGCAGTTGTATTTGTCACAAAGATATCTCCCTTATTGACATATTTACACTAGAAACAGAAAATATGCAATTCACCATGATATGAAAGAAAGATTTAAGAATTTCTCGGTTTCTATCATTTGTTTAATACAATTCCATTGAGTTTACGTGAATGATTTGAATGTATTTGAACAGTTATGTATTTTATTGTTTGTTTATAAGCATCATGCTTATATTTACAAACGAGAACTATAAGATAGAGAACAAAAATATAAATAACTTTATGATAAAAAAATTTGAATACGTTTTGGGAATAAATCTATACAAATTAAAAATCGTATTTTTTCGTCTTTAACAATGTTCGAATCGGTAAAAGTGTAAAATCATAATACTTTATTTGTTTTTTATTTATAAAGTAAGATTTTTTAATTATAATTCTTAATGCAATCCATAGTATCCAAGACGGTATATAAATGACAAAGTCATCATTAACCTCTATGAGGTTCACTTTTGCTCATTCAGGACAACCATGACACAAACTAATAAATAAAAAAAGGCATATCCTGACCAGGAGTACATGTGCTTTACAGAAGGCAGAGCGCCATCTATTGGAACAGAAATCAACTAAACATTGATTTGGAACAGGCTAAATCAATAAACAGAAGGTAATAAGACCAAATCCAAATAAATAAATAGTGTGTGACGTTTCAGCGTTGTTACCATCTTCAGACAAATCCATTCAGTACTTTTGTCTGAAGATGGTAACAACGCTGTTACCAATACATCACACACTATTTCAAAATCAATGTTTAGTTGATTTCTGTCCCACTAGATAGCACTCTGCCATCTGAAAAGCACATGTGCTACTGGTCAGGATATGCCTTTTTTATTTTTAATATCAACACCTGACCTTTTTATTTTTAATATCAACACCTGACCTTTTTATTTTTTCTATTATTTTTAACATACACCCATACCTCGCTTTGCGTCGGGGTTATGTTCAAAAAAAAAAAAAAAAACACGACGCAAATTGAAACGACGCAAAGTGAAAATAAAATTTTGATGGCATGGCCAATTAAAAACAAAGGTGTTGCCATATTTTAGGAAAAAGGATTTTAAAAAAAAATTAAAGACTCGAATCCAAAACAACGCAACTTCGAAAATCTAACGACGCACAGTGAAAATCAGCAAAAATTAAGCAGCGACGCAACTTCGAAAAAACGCAAAGCGAAGTATTGGTGTATTAATAAATATATTAATTATAGACATTGTTATCTATTGGAATAAACACCAATTAAACGTGTTTAATTTCATGTTTTTCAACCTTTTTATAGTTATAATATTGTGTATGTGGCATTAATATGAAGACACACACACAATGATTATACTTTCTAAAGATTTCAAGTATAATTATAACATTAAAATAGTAAAATTGTTTTGTTTTTTAAATTACTACATAGGTGTATTAAATTAGTAAATTATTTGCCATATCATTATGAATTTAGAATGATGAAAATATCAAATTTAGCATTACAAATCATATTTAAAAATAAAAAAGGCATATCCTGACCAAGCCTAAATCCGGTCTAACCTGCCTCTTCCCTAACGAAGAGATCCTGTCCCTAGCCTCTCCACCCTGGTCATAGTGGTTTTATATATTCCGCTTTACACGGCCATTGGGGCTCAAAATTCATTTATTTTGGTTAGCAGCCCCGTAAATAAAGATATTTTCTCCATCCTGACCAGGAACACATGTGCTTTTCATAAGACAGAGCACCATCTAGTGGAACAGAAATAAACTAAACATTGATTTAGCTTGTTCTTTGATATTTGGTCAACCCAATTTCTTGATAAATCAAGAAAAGCCATTCACGAACGCGTTTCACGCATGTTGGCGCTCGTCATCGTGGAGTATAGTATGTATAGAATTCTTGGCAGCGATCTTCTTTGTATATATCATTGAATCCCTCTCTGTATTTTTTGTATAGTTTGAATATTTGGAAGTTATTTGCTAATAAAATTGACGACAGCAATTGACGACATAAAATTGTGTGACAGCATTCAAGTTTCAAACAAGCTATTCTTTTACGAAATGAAGTTTTTCCTTATTTTTATTACATGAATTCCGACATTCCTGTAGAAATTTAGAATGGTGTGAGAAAGTGTCTAGTTTATCAACTGTGTGGAAACTACCAGAAATTCTACAATAGAATCTTGGCCGTAAGGACAATTTCATTCCAGTAAGGATAGTAGAAGGTGAAAACTAAAAATTTCTAAAGATATATGTTTCTTTTTTTTTTTAATTTTAATTCTTAAATTTCTAGCTGGCTTAGAAGGGCTTTCATTCCCGTAAGCTAAAGATTTGAAGTAAAATTTTATAAAAGAAACTTAAACCTTGGGGAAAAGCCTTATGTTTTCATCCTTAATATTCATACAAAGGAATATTAAGAACTGCGATAGAGCACACAAACAATACAAAATGACTTAACAAGAATAACCCAATCAAAGTTATATTCTCACTATAGAGATATATATACAACGTTTACCACCGAAGAATATTTCTTAAGTGAACTCCCTTTTCCTGTCATCAGATTAATCGCACAATTTAGAACTCTTTCAATTTTTTTCAGAGAACACCATCTGATTTTATTGAGGCGTGAAGACCTGAAATGCACTATCTGTGGATCAGAAATAACAACGGAGATGTTGCACTACTTATTTGACTGTGCTGCTCTGTCTGAGGAAAGACGAAAACTAAATGATAAAACGGGGCAACTTTGTCCTTCATTTCCGGCACTAATTCATGAAATATCAAAAAATAGGTATATAGCGGTGGCGATATTTGGATTCCACAAGACTATATCCCGGAAAAAGGCCACACAGTGTTCTCCCCGTCCCTTGTGAACTGGCGAATCCTGTATAGGGCGAGAGGCCCTAAATAAAGGCTTTTTGTTGTTGTAATATTCATACAAAGGATTTTTTTTTAACAGAAAAAAGTGTCCAATGCGGGAATCGAACCCGGGTCGTGGTGGTCGAAAACCAAACGGTTTAGCCAACCTTCCACCGACCCCCTATTTTTGGGGGGGAGAAGTCCGACCACACCTTCCTGCGGTCCCCCCTGGACCCTTGGGATATTCGACCAAATTCTGGTTCGTTTCCAAGGTCACTAACATGGCAACGGCACCCATTTTCCAATGAAGAGATAGTGGATATTGCTGCTGCTGGGATAGAGATGTATGGAGACATCTGAGGCACTTCTTTGGACACGACAACAACAAAGGATTATTTTATTGAAAAGGATAGTAGAATTTTTGTATCATTTGTAAAATAAGCGTTCTTGCTTAGTGGAATTATTTCTTGTAATGACAATACAATATCCAACATTATGATATCTTTTGAGAAAAAAAACTTTATATATTTGCTGATTTCAAATGTGATGCATAAGCACGCTCCATCTATATTTAAAAATATATATGTATATTTAAAGTAAGATAACCATCCAAAAATACACTCATTTACAAAACTTAAGTACAAAACTTACGGTATATCTGGATTTAGACAATAACTCTGAAAGATACACTCATGGACAAAACTTAAAGAAGTTGTACCTTTTAGCATGTATATCTGGATTCAGACAATAAATCTGAAAGATGCACTCGTGGACAAAACTTAAAGAAGTTGTACCTTTTAGCATGTATATCTGGATTCAGACAATAACTCTGAAAGATACACTCATGGACAAAACTTAAGGAAGTTGTACCTTTTAGCATGTATATCTGGATTCAGACAATAACTCTGAAAGATACACTCATGGACAAAACTTAAGAAAGTTGTACCTTTTAGCATGTATATCTGGATTCAGACAATAACTGTGAGAGATACACTCATGGACAAAACTTAAGAAAGTTGTACCTTCTAGCATGTATATCGGGATTCAAACAATAACTCTGAAAGATACACTCATGGACAAAACTTAAGGAAATTGTACCTTTTAGCATCTATATCGGTATTAAGACAATAACTCTGAAAGATATTACAGTGACCTTTATTGAAGACACACGAGATAACCAAGTGTGAACAGAATTGCCTTTCTTATTCTTCAAATTAAAGACACTTTGGCTAGTAAATATTTTTATTAGTGTTTTAACGCTTTGCCAAATGTTTTAATTTTTGTTCGATCCACACGAGGACAAAAGATTTTTTGTCGAAATGTCGAGACAATAAAAAATATTTACTGGCAGAAGTATCTTTAATTTAAAGAACTATGAATGTTGGACAGGCAGCTTCAATCTTTACGTGAATTGTCTTTGTTTCATTTTTAGAAAGTAGATGAGCAGACATCAAAGATGTTCTACTTTCTTAAATTTTGTCCATGAGTGTAGTTTGTTCATAGTTCTGAGTATCTCAGTTGAGGAGGACTTACCACTTTAACTTCTAGCGGTTCCATTTTGATTCGTCAATAACAACAATAATAAATGATGTTTATCTTACTACAGTCAACACTCGTTTGTCGCTAATTCTTTTTAACAAATTCGCCTCAGTACTCTGTTAAATTATATCTACCAACATGTATTCAGTGAATTAAAGATATTTTTTAATGGAAACCAGTTGTTGAATTGAATAATCAAAATTCCCAGTACGAGTGTTACAACCTTCAACATCTATTAGTATTATAAGCTAGCGCGAAAACAAGAACAAATTTAGCCGAAATAAATAAGTTTTTAAATACATATAGAATTTATAAGCTAATAACATAACAAAATTTCAAAAATTTCTAATTAAATCAGAATATTATATATACAGTAGAACCTCCCTGTAAAGGACAACACCTAATTACAGAGCCAAAGTGTCCTTTAGGGAGAGGTATCCTCTTACCGGAGCGTTGCTAACTAGTAAAAATGGTAATTTCACAAATGAAAACTTGTGGAGAGATGTCCTCTAGCATGAATGATCTCTCATGGAAGTTGTTCTATTGTATATATTGTCAATAATTAATTTTTACTATTAACCGATTTTATATTAAATATCTATAATAACAAAATTTTAAAATAATTTTAAAGAGACAAGGGTCACCTCTCCCGTCAAAATAGACGTCTAAAACCAGACGCCATCTATTGAGCGTCGCCGCAAACTAGCGGCCTCGGGTCGGTGACAAAGCGACGGTCAATAGATGGCGTCTGGTTTTAGACGTCTATTTTGACGGGAGAGGCGACCCTTGTCTCTTTAAATCAATTTCCTCCCGGCAAAATTTCCATCTAAATTTTAAATAATAAACAATATATTAATATTTTATTTTTGAATAATTATGACTGGATAGTTCTTGAAAATAAATATACTTCGGCTAGTAAATCTTTTTATTGTCTCAACGTTTCGACAAAAATCTTTTGTCCTCGTCAGGAGCAAACAAAAATTAAAACATTTGGGAAAACGTTAAAAATTATTCTTAACGCTTTGCCAAATGTTTTAATTTTTGTTCGCTTCTGACGAGGACAAAAGATTTTTGTTGAAACGTCGAGATAATAAAAAGATTTACTGGAAGAAGTATCTTTAATTTGAATAACTATGAATGCCGGCCAGGCAGCCTCTATCTTTATGATTGACTGGATAATTGGCGACTTTAGTACGTCTTCTTCTTCTTTCTTATCTCAAAGCCATGATAATCATGGTGGGTAGTTAGCGACTGCTTTTACTGTAAGTGCACCACATGTCTACACATGTGAAAAGCAGTTCGACTTTGCACTTACAAATGTGCCAGAGCCCCGTTTGGTTACTTGCACTCGCTGGTGGGGTTGGACTTTTGCAAGAACTTTAGTACGTGGCTCCAGGAATCCAGGTCACCTCAAAAGAGAAAGAATAACACTTATCTAATAGTTGTTGCTATATTTATATATATTTATAACACTATGTGAGCTATAGTCACCCGTATATATGCAAAAAGGAAAATTAGATCTCAGGGCAAAGAGTTCCTTTATTTTGAGTTGTTTTAAATTTTCGAGCAAAATTTCTTCAAAGGGTAAATCCAAAAACAATTGAAGAGAGATATCATCGAGAGTTGATCAGATTATATTATAGATGATAATATATATAACAAATATGTAGCTATAATATAGTCTGAACCACGCCCGATTTATCATCGTTTGTTTGGTCCGCACAGGCGAACCTACACGGAGAGTGTGAGCAGATACACGGAGAGTGTGAGCACATAAACAGAGAGTGTCCGCTCAGGCGAAACTACACGGAGAGTGTGAGCACATACACGGAGAGTGTACCACACATACACGGAGAATATTAACACAGGCGAAGCTATACGGAGAGTGTACCACACAGGCGAACCTACACGGAGAGTGTACCACACAGGCGAACCTACACGGAGAGTGTGAGCACATACACGGAGAGTGCACCACACAGGCGAACCTACACGGAGAGTGTACCACACAGGCGAACCTACACGGAGAGTGTGAGCACATACACGGAGAGTGTACCACACAGGCGAACCTACACGGAGAGTGTACCACACAGGCGAACCTACACGGAGAGTGTGAGCACATACACGGAGAGTGCACCACACAGGCGAACCTACACGGAGAGTGTACCACACAGGCGAACCTACACGGAGAGTGTGAGCACATACACGGAGAGTGTACCACACAGGCGAACCTACACGGAGAGTGTACCACACAGGCGAAGCTACACGGAGAGTGTACCACACAGGCGAACCTACACGGAGAGTGTACCACACAGGCGAACCTACACGGAGAGTGTGAGCACAGGCGAACCTACACGGAGAGTGTGAGCACATACACGGAGAGTGCACCACACAGGCGAACCTACACGGAGAGTGTACCACACAGGCGAACCTACACGGAGAGTGTACCACACAGGCGAACCTACACGGAGAGTGTGAGCACATACACGGAGAGTGTACCACACAGGCGAAGCTACACGGAGAGTGTACCACACAGGCGAACCTACACGGAGAGTGTACCACACAGGCGAACCTACACGGAGAGTGTACCACACAGGCGAACCTACACGGAGAGTGTACCACACAGGCGAACCTACACGGAGAGTGTGAGCACATACACGGAGAGTGCACCACACAGGCGAACCTACACGGAGAGTGTACCACACAGGCGAACCTACACGGAGAGTGTACCACACAGGCGAACCTACACGGAGAGTGTACCACACAGGCGAAGCTACACGGAGAGTGTACCACACAGGCGAACCTACACGGAGAGTGTACCACACAGGCGAACCTACACGGAGAGTGTGAGCACATACACGGAGAGTGTACCACACAGGCGATCCTACACGGAGAGTGTACCACACAGGCGAACCTACACGGAGAGTGTACCACACAGGCGAACCTACACGGAGAGTGTACCACACAGGCGAACCTACACGGAGAGTGTACCACACAGGCGAACCTACACGGAGAGTGTACCACACAGGCGAAGCTACACGGAGAGTGTACCACACAGGCGAACCTACACGGAGAGTGTACCACACAGGCGAACCTACACGGAGAGTGTACCACACAGGCGAACCTACACGGAGAGTGTACCACACAGGCGAACCTACACGGAGAGTGTACCACACAGGCGAAGCTACACGGAGAGTGTACCACACAGGCGAACCTACACGGAGAGTGTACCACACAGGCGAACCTACACGGAGAGTGTACCACACAGGCGAACCTACACGGAGAGTGTACCACACAGGCGAACCTACACGGGGAGTGTGAGCACATACACGGAGAGTGTACCACACAGGCGATCCTACACGGAGAGTGTACCACACAGGCGAAGCTACACGGAGAGTGTACCACACAGGCGAACCTACACGGAGAGTGTACCACACAGGCGAACCTACACGGAGAGTGTACCACACAGGCGAACCTACACGGAGAGTGTACCACACAGGCGAACCTACACGGGGAGTGTGAGCACATACACGGAGAGTGTACCACACAGGCGATCCTACACGGAGAGTGTACCACACAGGCGAACCTACACGGAGAGTGTACCACACAGGCGAACCTACACGGAGAGTGTGAGCAAATACACGGAGAGTGTACCACACAGGCGAACCTACACGGAGAGTGCACCACACAGGCGAACCTACACGGAGAGTGTACCACACAGGCGAACCTACACGGAGAGTGTACCACACAGGCGAACCTACACGGAGAGTGTACCACACAGGCGAACCTACACGGAGAGTGTGAGCACATACACGGAGAGTGTACCACACAGGCGAACCTACACGGAGAGTGTGAGCACATACACGGAGAGTGTACCACACAGGCGATCCTACACGGAGAGTGTACCACACAGGCGAACCTACACGGAGAGTGTACCACACAGGCGATCCTACACGGAGAGTGTACCACACAGGCGAACCTACACGGAGAGTGTACCACACAGGCGAACCTACACGGAGAGTGTACCACACAGGCGAACCTACACGGAGAGTGTGAGCACATACACGGAGAGTGTACCACACAGGCGAACCTACACGGAGAGTGTGAGCACATACACGGAGAGTGTACCACACAGGCGATCCTACACGGAGAGTGTACCACACAGGCGAACCTACACGGAGAGTGTACCACACAGGCGAACCTACACGGAGAGTGTGAGCACATACACGGAGAGTGTACCACACAGGCGAACCTACACGGAGAGTGCACCGCACAGGCGAACCTACACGGAGAGTGTACCACACAGGCGAACCTACACGGAGAGTGTACCACACAGGCGAACCTACACGGAGAGTGCACCACACAGGCGATCCTACATGAAGAGTGTCCGCTCAGGCGATCCTACATGAAGAGTGTCCGCTCAGGCGATCCTACACGGAGAGTGTACCACACAGGCGATCCTACATGAAGAGTGTCCGCTCAGGCGATCCTACACGGAGAGTGTACCACACAGGCGATCCTACATGAAGAGTGTCCGCTCAGGCGATCCTACACGGAGAGTGTACCACACAGGCGATCCTACATGAAGAGTGTCCGCTCAGGCGATCCTACACGGAGAGTGTACCACACAGGCGATCCTACATGAAGAGTGTCCGCTCAGGCGATCCTACACGGAGAGTGTACCACTCAGGCGATCCTACACGAAGAGTGTCCGCTCAGGCGATCCTACACGGAGAGTGTACCACACAGGCGATCCTACATGAAGAGTGTCCGCTCAGGCGATCCTACACGGAGAGTGTACCACTCAGGCGATCCTACACGAAGAGTGTCCGCTCAGGCGATCCTACACGGAGAGTGTACCACTCAGGCGATCCTACACGAAGAGTGTCCGCTCAGGCGATCCTACATGAAGAGTGTCCGCTCAGGCGATCCTACACGGAGAGTGTACCACTCAGGCGATCCTACACGAAGAGTGTCCGCTCAGGCGATCCTACACGGAGAGTGTACCACTCAGGCGATCCTACACGAAGAGTGTCCGCTCAAGCGATCCTACATGAAGAGTGTCCGCTCAGGCAATCCTACACGAAGAGTGTCCGCTCAGGCGATCCTACACGAAGAGTGTCCGCTCAGGCAATCCTACACGAAGAGTGTCCGCTCAGGCAATCCTACACGAAGAGTGTCCGCTCAGGCAATCCTACACGAAGAGTGTCCGCTCAGGCGATCCTACACGAAGAGTGTCCGCTCAGGCAATCCTACACGAAGAGTGTACCACTCAGGCGATCCTACACGAAGAGTGTACCACTCAGGCGATCCTACACGAAGAGTGTCCGCTCAGGCAATCCTACACGAAGAGTGTACCACTCAGGCGATCCTACACGAAGAGTGTCCGCTCAGGCAATCCTACACGAAGAGTGTCCGCTCAGGCAATCCTACACGAAGAGTGTCCGCTCAGGCGATCCTACACGAAGAGTGTCCGCTCAGGCAATCCTACACGAAGAGTGTACCACTCAGGCGATCCTACACGAAGAGTGTCCGCTCAGGCAATCCTACACGAAGAGTGTCCGCTCAGGCGATCCTACACGAAGAGTGTCCGCTCAGGCAATCCTACACGAAGAGTGTACCACTCAGGCGATCCTACACGAAGAGTGTCCGCTCAGGCGATCCTACACGAAGAGTGTCCGCTCAGGCAATCCTACACGAAGAGTTTCCGCTCAGGCGATCCTACACGAAGAGTGTCCGCTCAGGCAATCCTACACGAAGAGTGTACCACTCAGGCGATCCTACACGAAGAGTGTCCGCTCAGGCAATCCTACACGAAGAGTGTTCGCTCAGGCGATCCTACACGGAGAGTGTACCACACAGGCTAAGCTACACGGAGAGTGTGAGCACATACACGGAGACCTACCTCAGCCAGGTCCGGCATCCTGGTTCACTGCCGTATATAGTACAAGGGTGTCCTGTCACAGTGCCATGGACTCACGCTGCTGGACTGGTCCATAGTCGCTCTACTTCGTCTCTTTTTGTCAAGAGATCCGTCATTTGTACGTTCTCTATATTCATTTATTGTTTAATTGGGCCGTTTATTGGCCGTTCATTTAATTGGTGCCTTTATCATTCTTTCAGATAATTGGTGCGTTTATTATTCTTTCATATAATTGGTGCCTTTGTCATTCTTTCAGATAATTGGTGCGTTTATTATTCTTTCAGATAATTGGTGCGTTTGTCCTTCTTTCAGATAATTGGTGCCTTTGTCATTCTTTCAGATAATTGGTGCGTTTGTCATTCTTTCAGATAATTGGTGCCTTTGTCATTCTTTCAGATAATTGGTGCGTTTGTCATTCTTTCAGATAATTGGTGCGTTTATTATTCTTTCAGATAATTGGTGCCTTTGTCCTTCTTTCAGATAATTGGTGCGTTAATTATTCTTTCAGATAATTGGTGCGTTTGTCCTTCTTTCAGATAATTGGTGCGTTTGTCATTCTTTCAGATAATTGGTGCGTTTGTTGTTCTTTCAGATAATTGGTGCGTTTGTCCTTCTTTCAGATAATTGGTGCTTTTGTCCTTCTTTCAGATAATTGGTGCTTTTGTCATTCTTTCAGATAATTGGTGCGTTTGTCATTCTTTCAGATAATTGGTGCCTTTGTCCTTCTTTCAGATAATTGGTGCGTTTGTCCTTCTTTCAGATAATTGGTGCCTTTGTCATTCTTTCAGATAATTGGTGCGTTTATTATTCTTTCAGGTAATTGGTGCGTTTGTCCTTCTTTCAGATAATTGGTGCCTTTGTCATCCTTTCAGATAATTGGTGCGTTTATTGTTCTTTCAGATAATTGGTGCGTTTGTCCTTCTTTCAGATAATTGGTGCCTTTATCCTACTTTCAGATAGTTGGGGCGTTTATTGCGCGTTCATCTATTTGGTGCGTTTATTGTTCCTTCAGACATAATTGGAGCGTTTATTGTAAGTTCAGAAAATTGATGCATTAAATTTTTCAGATAATTCGAGAATAATTGTTGGTTCAGATTGTTTATTGTTCTTTAAAAATTTAGAGTTTTTTTTTATCTTTGTCGGAGATTTGGACGTTTAATTTCCGTTAGAAATTTTCCGCTGTAATTTCAATAGAATATATTTGGGATTTTAATTTGTTAGTATATATCAGTGGGGAGTATTTGTTCAAACTGTCTTATCTATTGGTGTAGGTTTTACCAAGTCTGCAATCAAAGCTCGTCTTGCATCCATTGCAATTTCAAATGAACCTCATTACAGAAGAGGTAGTGTCGGTATATATGGAGATCTAAGACAATGTCTGGTGTCTCTAAAGTCCAGGCGTCATTACACACACAATTGAATAAAAAAAATTCATATATTCCTCCAAAAGAAATAGACTCATAGACAAAACTTATGGAAGTCGTACTTCAAGCATGTATATCGGGATTCAGACAATAACTCTGAAAGATATTACAGTGACCTTTATTGGAAACACACGAGATAACCAAGTGTGAACAAAATTGTAAAGTCTTTTATGTCTCCGATCGTCTGCTTTTTTAAGGAGACAGAGGCAATTTTGTTCACATTTGGTTATCGTGTGTATCTTTAATAAAGGTCACTATAATATCTTTCAGAGTTATTGTCTGTATCCCGATATACATGCTAAAAGGTACAATTTCCTTAAGTTTTCAATGAGTGTAATATTGTCTGAATCCCGATATACATGCTAGAAGGTACAATTTCCTTAAGTTTATCCATGAGTATATTATAATCAACAAAATAAAAGAAGACGAGTTTCTTAAGAAACTGTCCTAAGAAGATTCTCTTATTTCTTATTATCCATGAGTGTAATATTGTCTGAATCCCGATATACATTCTAAAAGGTACAACTTCCTTATGTTCTTGAGTGTATATTAATTTCTCTCTCTTCTACTCTATTACAGGACATTTTAAAAGTTATAAAAGTTTCAATATCGCCTTCTCGTTTTGAATTTTATTATCCAAACCATTCCTGTTATTCACTTAAAGCAATGGAGAACATGATCTAAACCTTCCTTATCTTCCCTATATGGATGCACTCGTATATGAGGAAATTTGCCTTTTCAACTTAGAAATTGATTAACAAGGTATCACCTAGATTTTCGTACACCCAAAACGCTTTGTCATTTCTCTGGAAAACCCAGAGTGAACCAAGACAGATGTATATGATGAAATTGTTTACTAATCCAGGAAAGGATTTGTAACGTACTCAATCTTGTTATGACACGGGTGTTTAGCATTCTAAGCTGGTAATGGGACATTCTACATGTAGATTTGAAGATGGGAAGAGTACAAGGTTATTTAAATAACCATTGAGACTTGATGGATTGTATCAAAAGACAGTTTCTGCCAATAACACTCATGTACAAAACTTAAGGAATGTTCTTGTTTTATTACCGACCGTCATCTTTTTTTTTTTTTTTTTTTAAGGAGATAGAGAACATTTTGTTTACACTTGGTTATCTCGTGTGTCTCCAATAAAGGTCACTGTAATATCTTTCAGAGTTATTGTCTGAATCCCGATATACATGCTAAAAGGTACAACTTCCTCAAGTTTTGTTCGCACTTTGTTATCTCGTGTTTCTACAATAAAGGTCACTGTAATATCTTTCAGAGTTATTGTCTGAATCCCGATATACATGCTAAAAGGTACAACTTCCTTAAGTTTTGTTCGCACTTTGTTATCTCGTGTCTCCAATAAAGGTCACTGTAATATCTTTCAGAGTTATTGTCTGAATCCCGATATACATGCTAAAAGGTACAACTTCCTTAAGTTTTGTTCACACTTTATCATCTCGTGTGTCTACAATAAAGGTCACTGTAATAACTTTCAGAGTTATTGTCTGAATCCCGATATACATGCTAAAAGGTACAACTTCCTTTAGTTTTGTTCGCACTTTGTTATCTCGTGTGTCTACAATAAAGGTCACTGTAATATCTTTCAGTGTTATTGTCTGAATCCTGATATACATGCTGAAAGGTACAACTTCCTTGAGTTTTGTCTATGAGTGTAGTTATCTCGTGTGTCTTTAATAAAGGTGACTGTAATATCTTTCAGAGTTATTGTCTGAATCCCGATATACATGCTAAAAGGTACGACTTCCTTGAGTTTTGTCAATGAGTGTAGTTATCTCGTGTTTCTTTAATAAAGGTGACTGTAATATCTTTCAGAGTTATTGTCTCAATCCCGATATACATGCTAAAAGGTACAACTTCCTCAAGTTCTGTCCATGAGTGTAATTTTCGACTTCATATTGTAGGTTCATGTACCTAGGATCAAGTGTACTTCAGTATAAGGTCTATATAACACATAATGAAGTTTGAGAAATATTTGATTAGAGAGTGTCTGTGTGTTTGTTGTATGTTAGAATTTCAAGCTATTGACATAGAAAACTAGACTAAAACCTTTAAGTTCCCCGCCACTATCTCACGTTGAGCCAAGAAAGAAACGTCTTTACGTCTGCTCGGTATAAATATCTGGCCAGAAGTGATTAATTGGATTTAGCGATCAGATATCCTGGTAGGCAGGAAATCCTCCCTGCTTCATTGGACTGTCACCTTGTTGGTCTGTCACCTTGTAGGACTGTCACCTTGTTGGTCTGTCACCTTGTTGGACTGTCACCTTGTTGGACCGTCACCTTGTCACATACTGGGACTGTCACCTTGTTTTGGTCTGTCACCTTGTCCTACACTTGTACTACGGTCTGTCACCTTGTCCCACATTTAGAATACGGTCTGTCACCTCGTCCCACATTTAGAATACGGTCTGTCACCTTGTCCCACATTTAGAATACGGTCTGTCACCTTGTCCCATATTTAGAATACGGTCTGTCACCTTGTCCCACATTTGTACTACGGTCTGTCACCTTGTCCCACATTTGTACTACGGTCTGTCACCTTGTCCCACATTTAGAATACGGTCTGTCACCTTGTCCCACATTTATAATACGGTCTGTCACCTTGTCCCATATTTAGAATACGGTCTGTCACCTTGTCCCACATTTAGAATACGGTCTGTCACCTTGTCCCACATTTAGAATACGGTCTGTCACCTCGTCCCACATTTAGAATACGGTCTGTCACCTTGTCCCACATTTAGAATACGGTCTGTCACCTTGTCCCATATTTAGAATACGGTCTGTCACCTTGTCCCACATTTGTACTACGGTATGTCACCTTGTCCCACATTTGTACTACGGTCTGTCACCTTGTCCCACATTTAGAATACGGTCTGTCACCTTGTCCCACATTTATAATACGGTCTGTCACCTTGTCCCATATTTAGAATACGGTCTGTCACCTTGTCCCACATTTAGAATACGGTCTGTCACCTTGTCCCACATTTAGAATACGGTCTGTCACCTTGTCCTATATTTAGAATACGGTCTGTCACCTTGTCCCACATTTAGAATACGGTCTGTCACCTTGTCCCACATTTAGAATACGGTTTGTCACCTTGTCCCATATTTAGAATACGGTCTGTCACCCTGTCACACATTTAGAATACGGTCTGTCACCTTGTCCCAAATTTAGAATACGGTCTGTCACCTTGTCCCACATTTAGAATACGGTCTGTCACCTTGTCCCACATTTAGAATACGGTTTGTCACCTTGTCCCATATTTAGAATACGGTCTGTTGCCTTGTGCCACATTTATAATACGGTCTGTCACCTGGTCCCATATTTAGAATACGGTCTGTCACCTTGTCCCACATTTAGAATACGGTCTGTCACCTTGTCCCACATTTAGAATACGGTCTGTCACCTTGTCCTACATTTAGAATACGGTCTGTCACCTTGTCCCACATTTAGAATACGGTCTGTCACCTTGTCCCATATTTAGAATACGGTCTGTTACCTTGTCCCATATTTAGAATACGGTCTGTCACCTTGTCCCACATTTAGAATACGGTCTGTCACCTTGTCCCACATTTAGAATACGGTCTGTCACCTTGTCCCATATTTAGAATACGGTCTGTTACCTTGTCCCATATTTAGAATACGGTCTGTCACCTTGTCCCACATTTAGAATACGGTCTGTCACCTTGTCCCATATTTAGAATACGGTCTGTCACCTTGTCCCACATTTAGAATACGGTCTGTCACCTTGTCCCATATTTAGAATACGGTCTGTCACCTTGTCCCATATTTAGAATACGGTCTGTTACCTTGTCCCATATTTAGAATACGGTCTGTCACCTTGTCCCACATTTAGAATACGGTCTGTCACCTTGTCCCACATTTAGAATACGGTCTGTCACCTTGTCCTACATTTAGAATACGGTCTGTCACCTTGTCCCACATTTAGAATACGGTCTGTCACCTTGTCCCATATTTAGAATACGGTCTGTCACCTTGTCCCACATTTAGAATACGGTCTGTCACCTTGTCCCACATTTAGAATACGGTCTGTCACCTTGTCCCACATTTAGAATACGGTCTGTCACCTTGTCCCACATTTAGAATACGGTCTGTCACCTTGTCCCACATTTAGAATACGGCATGTCACCTTGTCCCACATTTAGAATACGGTCTGTCACCTTGTCCCACATTTAGAATGCGGTCTGTCACCTTGTCCCACATTTAGAATACGGTCTGTCACCTTGTCCCACATTTAGAATACGGTATGTCACCTTGTCCCACATTTAGAATACGGTCTGTCACCTTGTCCCACATTTAGAATACGGTCTGTCACCTTGTCCCATATTTAGAATACGGTCTGTCACCTTGTCCCATATTTAGAATACGGTCTGTCACCTTGTCCCACATTTAGAATACGGTCTGTCACCTTGTCCCATATTTAGAATACGGTTACTAAACCGAAAACACGTTTCACACTTAAAGTAGATTTCTTATCTGTAAGAAGTTATCTCAATCTTCCGACAATTTCATCTTCGCATTCACAATAGACTATTTATTTCAAGCTCGATCATTTCATTTTATCTAACCTAATATAATATAAGTCAAATCTGTTATTCTTTTTTCAAAAAAAAAATTAATAGATATAGTTGAATATTCCAAACGAGAATCCATAAAATAACATGGCTCTCCCGTTCTCTGCTGGAAGTGTTATACACTCATGGACAAAACTTAAGGAAGTTGTACCTTTAAGCAGGTATATCGGGATTCAGACAATAACTCTTAAAGATACACTCATGGACAAAACTTAAGGAAGTTGTACCTTTTAGCATATATATCGGGATTCAGACAATAACTCTGAAAGATACACTCATGGACAAAACTTAAGGAAGTTGTACCTTTTAGCATGTATATCGGGATTCAGACAATAACTCTTAAAGATACACTCATGGACAAAACTTAAGGAAGTTGTACCTTTTAGCATATATATCGGGATTCAGACAATAACTCTGAAAGATACACTCATGGACAAAACTTAAGGAAGTTGTACCTTTTAGCATGTATATCGGGATTCAGACAATAACTCTGAAAGATACACTTATGGACAAAACTTAAAGAAGTTGTACATTTTAGCATATATATCGGGACAATAACTCTGAAAGATATTACAGTGACCTTTATTGAAGACCCACGAGATAACCAAGTGTGAACAAAATTGCCTCTGTTCCTTCAAAAAAAGGGAAAGCCCTTTTTCAGCTAACTAAAAACGTATGAACAAGTTAATGAAAAGAGATTATATAACATTTTAAAGAGGTATTTATGTAAATATATGACATAAGAATTCAATAATTTACATAATTGAATAAATTCGAAGAATCATTTTTGTAATTATTTAGTAATTTTGTAATGTTTTGTATTCTGCAATAATGCTAGCATTTGAAAAATGAACGACTGTGATTGATTATCGGGTTATAGTCTAATTGGTAAAAAGATTGATAGTTGTACAAGGGATATAAAGGTAATGGAAAGGTTACGAAAAAAAGAGCGAATGTGTTTTAGAAATTGGTAGAAGTTTTAATCAAAGATGCCTCAGGATGGTATTGCAAGAAATCTAGCGTCAGAAGTAAGATTTCTAAAGAGGCCACCGGCAGAACAATGTCTGATGATATATGCCGCAGGTGGTCCGCAGCTGGTAACACTGAACTACCTTCTCGAGGGGCTTACAACATTGCGTGGCATTGCCTTCATGGTGAAATTCAGCTTTTATTTCGAGAGATAGGGCATCTTTGATAGTTCCTTACCCTTCCCATACCTGGTAATCACATGCTATTTCAAACTACAGATCGAACGCCATCAGAAATACGTTAGATGAGGAAAACAAGACCTATTCTAATTTGAGGCTAATATCTTCTTGAGGAATGAAAAAGTATTACAAGTAGAACCTCCATGAGAGGACACTCGCGCTAGAAGACATCTCTTTACAAGTTTTCATTTGCAAATTATAATTTTTACTATTTATTAACTCTCCAGTAAGAGGATACCTCTCCCTAAAGGACACTTTGCCTTAAGAGTCAGTTACAGGAATGTTCTACTGTATATGTGTATATCTTTTGCTGTAGTGCCTAAAACGTTCGCCCAACGTATTTATTTTAATGTCAATATAATGACACAATGATAGTCTGGTAATGATTTTCATAAGCTTCCTTTAGGTAGCAGCAGCTATTATCTGTTCTAGTTACACTCAGGGATACCTAGATTCAACTAACAACGGTTGTATGGCACAATTCCATTCTGGGATGGAGTTTGGTTGGTGAAGTGGTAAACACCAAGATTTCCCATATTCACGAATCAATATCGAATCCCAAAATGAGCCTTTATTTTCGGATTTCAATGGCACCCGATTGTAGCACACAAATCCAAACCCCTAGTAGATCAAGTAATCAAAATGGGCGGGTTCCGGACATAATGTCGACAGACCAGAATCCGGATAGAAGCTACCCCTTGAACTTACATCCTACCCCATAGAATACAATAAGGGACAGAGACTATCCATGGGATTTATAACCGTACCCCATAGAATAAATTCTGTAATAGAGGCTACCCCTGGAACTAAGGTTTGTACCCCATAGAATACAATATGAGACAAGAGAGTCTACCCCTGGAACTAACTACTCTATACAATATAATACGGGACAAGATAGAGAGAGAGACTACCCATGGAACTTATATCCTACCCCATAGGATACACTCTGGAATAGAGACTAACCATGGAACTAACGTCCGTACCCCTGGAACTAACTACTCTATAGAATATAATACGGGACAAGAGAGTCTACCCATGGAATTCACAACCGTACCCCATAGAATAGACTCTGGGATAGAGGATAACCATGGAATTAAAGTTCCATACCCCATAGAATACGAGACAAGAGAGTCTACCCATGGAACTAACAACCATACTCCATAGAATACAATACGGGACAAGAGATTCTACCCATGGAACTAACAACCATACTCCATAGAATACAATACGGGACAAGAGATTCTACCCATGGAAATAACAACCATACTCCATAGAATACAATACGGAACAAGAGAGTCTACCCATGGAACTAACAACCATACTCCATAGAATACAATACGGGACAAGAGAGTCTACCCATGGAACTAACAACCATACTCCATAGAATACAATACGGGACAAGAGATTCTACCCATGGAACTAACAACCATACTCCATAGAATACAATACGAGACAAGAGAGTCTACCCATGGAACTAACAACCATACTCCATAGAATACAATACGGGACAAGAGATTCTACCCATGGAACTAACAACCATACTCCATAGAATACAATACGGGACAAGAGATTCTACCCATGGAACTAACAACCATACTCCATAGAATACAATACGGGACAAGAGAGTCTACCCATGGAACTAACAACCATACTCCATAGAACACAATACGGGACAAGAGAGTCTACCCATGGAACTAACAACCATACTCCATAGAATACAATACGGGACAAGAGAGTCTACCCATGGAACTAACAACCATACTCCATAGAATACTATACGGGACAAGAGATTCTACCCATGGAACTAACAACCATACTCCATAGAATACAATACGAGACAAGAGAGTCTACCCATGGAACTAACAACCATACTCCATAGAATACAATACGGGACAAGAGAGTCTACCCATGGAACTAACAACCATACTCCATAGAATACAATACGGGACAAGAGATTCTACCCATGGAACTAACAACCATACTCCATAGAATACAATACGAGACAAGAGAGTCTACCCATGGAACTAACAACCATACTCCATAGAATACAATACGGGACAAGAGATTCTACCCATGGAACTAACAACCATACTCCATAGAATACAATACGGGACAAGAGAGTCTACCCATGGAACTAACAACCATACTCCATAGAATACAATACGGGACAAGAGATTCTACCCATGGAACTAACAACCATACTCCATAGAATACAATACGAGACAAGAGAGTCTACCCATGGAACTAACAACCATACTCCATAGAATACAATACGGGACAAGAGATTCTACCCATGGAACTAACAACCATACTCCATAGAATACAATACGAGACAAGAGAGTCTACCCATGGAACTAACAACCATACTCCATAGAATACAATACGAGACAAGAGAGTCTACCCATGGAACTAACAACCATACTCCATAGAATACAATACGGGACAAGAGAGTCTACCCATGGAACTAACAACCATACTCCATAGAATACAATACGGGACAAGAGATTCTACCCATGGAACTAACAACCATACTCCATAGAATACAATACGGGACAAGAGAGTCTACCCATGGAACTAACAACCATACTCCATAGAATACAATACGGGACAAGAGAGTCTACCCATGGAACTAACAACCATACTCCATAGAATACAATACGAGACAAGAGAGTCTACCCATGGAACTAACAACCATACTCCATAGAATACAATACGGAACAAGAGAGTCTACCCATGGAACTAACAACCATACTCCATAGAATACAATACGGAACAAGAGAGTCTACCCATGGAACTAACAACCATACTCCATAGAATACAATACGGGACAAGAGAGTCTACCCATGGAACTAACAACCATACGCCATAGAACACAATACGGGACAAGAGAGTCTACCCATGGAACTAACAACCATACTCCATAGAATACAATACGGGACAAGAGATTCTACCCATGGAACTAACAACCATACTCCATAGAATACAATACGGGACAAGAGATTCTACCCATGGAACTAACAACCATACTCCATAGAATACAATACGGGACAAGAGATTCTACCCATGGAACTAACAACCATACTCCATAGAATACAATACGGGACAAGAGATTCTACCCATGGAACTAACAACCATACTCCATAGAATACAATACGGGACAAGAGAGTCTACCCATGGAACTAACAACCATACTCCATAGAATACTATACGGGACAAGAGATTCTACCCATGGAACTAACAACCATACTCCATAGAATACAATACGGGACAAGAGATTCTACCCATGGAACTAACAACCATACTCCATAGAATACAATACGGGACAAGAGATTCTACCCATGGAACTAACAACCATACTCCATAGAATACAATACGGGACAAGATATTCTACCCATGGAACTAACAACCATACTCCATAGAATACAATACGGGACAAGAGAGTCTACCCATGGAACTAACAACCATACTCCATAGAATACAATACGAGACAAGAGAGTCTACCCATGGAACTAACAACCATTATTGCGATTTCACCGCCACTCTGTGTTGTGACGACGATCTAAATTCTATAGAGGTAGTCACTCACCTCTATTCTTGGTCGGCGGGGTTGAAGGTTCAAAGTTAAGGCGTCGTTGTTTATAACACTTTTAAAATATACGACGAAAACAGGAGGGAAAATTATATTTATTACAATTTAAGAAAATAAGTAAAGTATTATTTAAATATTTACACTAAAAGATATTTATAAAAAGAGAATCGTAGATCAGGGCAAATTCTAGTGTTCGAAAAAGTTGTTTACAAGTTCTACAGTTATTGTTTCCTCATTTTACCGCTGCATCCCCGTGGCCGCTTCCGCCGGCTTCCCATTGGCTGCTTCGGACGTCTTCTTTTCCAACATTTCTCCCACCTTTGAGTTGGCGTCTCGACGACTCAAACATGGGAAGGAAAAGTTCAGTAGATCCAATCGGTTGGGTCTCTTGATGGGCCGTCCGTAACTTGACACAACATTCGGGGTATCAATGTGATGTTGCTCTTGCTGTGAAGTCAAAGGGTCCTCTTCAGTTGTCAATCGAACTTCTTGTGTGGGAGATCGCTCCGTTAGAGGGTCTCGACATCTTATCTCGGGCGTTATCTCTAAATTGTAGAGTTTTTGAATAGGTCGTATTTTATCACCTGATGAAGTTTTCACTTTCGCAACCCTCACAAGTCCGTCTTTTCCTGGATAGAGTTGGATTATTCTGGCTAACGGCCAGTGTAGTCTCTTTAAACTCTCTTGTCCAATGAGTACCATGTCTCCCACCTTGAGTGGTATGGTAGTCTTCAGGCGTCTCGTTTCTTGTCTCAGGAATCCAAAATATTCGATACGAAATCGTTCTCTAAGATCTTCTCGTACACGTTTGATATATTGATATTTGCGGGAGAGGGTTTGGTTATCAATCAAGTCCAGGTCTGGAACGCCAACCTCTCTGACCTCATGTAAGAACAACGAAGGTGTCAATGGAGCGAGATCCTCACTTTCTTCAGTTAGGTAGGTCAGTGGGCGTGTGTTCATCAAGCTTTCGACGTCACACATCACCGTGGAAAGTTCTTCATATCCCAAGGAGGTTTGACCGAGAATCCTAAAGAGCAATTGTTTCATCATTCCAATCAAACGCTCCCACCATCCACCCCACCAAGGAGCACCAGGCGGTATGAATTTCCAGGTGATGTTTTTCAATGTGGGATCACATTTTAATCTCGAAAAATCAATCTTCTTTAAAGCATTAGCCATACCTTTGAAATTAGTCCCATTATCCGAATACACAATCAATGGTCGGCCTCTTCGAGCAATAAATCGGCGGAAAGCTTGGAGGAAGGCTTCCATAGACAAAGATGTCACAAGTTCCAGATGAACTCCTCTATACACTGCACATGTGAAGATGACAATCCATGCTTTCTTCTTATTCTTTAAGATAAGATGTCCAGTTAGATCAACTCCTACTATTTCGAAAACTGCAGCATCTCGTACTCTGTCTTCTGGTAATGATGTTGACTCGACGGTAGCTGGTGTCGCGGTGAATCTTTTACAGCGAATGCATTGATTGATGATCTTCTTGACGGTTTTCCTGGATCTTAGTATCCAATAGTTTTCTCTCAGAATACCGAGGAGAGTTTGTAGACCGGCGTGCCCGTGGGTCTCATGGTTCCACCTGATGAGCAAAGAAACCAAGAAGTGATCTGAGGGCAATAAAATGGGCATTCTAAAATTAGCGAAATCTTCTCTTCTGCAAATTTTAGTTTTTATTCTCATAATCCCTGAAGAGTCTACTAGCAACTTAAAGCCTTGTAGTTTCTTATCTTCATGCCCTGAAAACGATTCTCTCTGGATAAGTCTCATCAGTATTATTTCTGACTTAGTGATTTCTTTTGTACTGAGATCTTCTGAAATTATCTTTCTTCAATCAATCTTGGCGTTGTTGAAGAATCTGTATATCCAGGCGGTGATTCGTACTATTCTCAAAAAATGGGAATAATGTCCAAATAAATTTTCATTTTCTCTTGTCGTACACAAGGTGTTCAGGATGGTCTTGCGCCTTTCAGAATAAACAATCTCCAAATCAGGGATAATGGTTGTTTTGGGCCACTCTTCTTGAGATACCTTTAACCATGCAGGTCCCTCCCACCATCTTGTCTCCTTAAGTGATTCTGCTGAACATCCCCGAGATGGGAGGTCTGCCGGGTTTAATCGGCCTGGTATGTGGCGCCAAGATTCGGGGGAGCTAAGATTATGAATTTCCTTAACACGGTTCATCACAAAGGCTGCCCAGTTGTCTTCCCTTTGGATCCAACAGAGAGCATTGGTCGAATCGGTCCAATAAAATCTTGGAATTTCCTCAAATTCCAGATCTTGTATGACGTTAGCTGCCAAACGAGCTCCAATCAGACAAGCCAAAAGCTCCAATCTTGGGATGGTGAGTTTCTTCAGTGGAGCTACTCGTGTTCGAGCCTGTATCAATTGGATGTCCACTCTATCTTCCTTTTCAATGCGGAGGAAAATACAGGTTGCATAGGCAAACTGACTGGCGTCGCAAAAGATGTGGAGAGTGGTTTTCTCTACATAGGAGTCCTTAAAACAAAGCCATCTAGGAATTTCTATGTTAGGCAAGTGTTTCAGTTTGCTAAACCACTTCCAAAATCTTTGTACTAAACATCCAGGTAGGACTTCGTCCCATGTCAACTTCTGTATCCAAGTTTCCTGTAATATCAGCTTGGGAATTAAAGTCACAGGACAAGCAACTCCTAATGGATCAAATATCTTGCTCGCTATTGAAAGTACTTTTCTCTTGGTGGTTGGTCCAATTAATTCAAAATCTTCCAAACCAATTGTCAGTGTGTCTCTATCAGTATTCCATGTTATTCCTAAAATGTTCACTTCCTTATTCAGTTGGTTCATAAGAGAAAAGTCTGTAACGTTACTCACCCAATCTCGGAGATTGAAACAAGCTGTAGAGAGCAGTTCAGTAGATTCTTTCACGAATTTCTCCGTTTCTTCAACATTCTGAAAACTGGATAAACAATTGTCAACATAAAAGGATGATTTCAACTGTTCAGCTGTAATTTTTAAATGTTCAGGAGCCTTATCTAAGTGGAGAGATAAGGTTGCCTTTAAAAGATACGGACTAGTGGTAATTCCAAAAACAACCCTTTTATGTCGATATGTGATCAATCTTCCGTCTTCTGTGTGCCACAGGAATCGTAAATAATCTCGGTCTTCTTCTTTTATTCCAATTTGTAAAAATGCTTTCTCAATATCGGAAGAGACACCCACTTCATATTTCCGGAATTTATTTAAAAGTCTTGGTATAATTTCTATCAAATTGGGTCCCTTATCCAGACAGTCATTCAGGGAAAGTTTACCTCTCTTCCGGGCCGACGCATTGAATACTGGCCGTATTCTAGAAGTTTGACTGTTCCTTTTATACACTGGTCGATGTGGCAGGTAGTGTACACCATCTAGTTTATCCTCTCTGGCATACTCGATTATCCCCTGTTTCATCCATTCTTCAAAGATTTGTCCATACTCTTTCATGTCTCCAACTTCTTCAAGTTTTCTTCTTACAGAACTTAGTTGGTTTTCGGCTAGGTCTTTATTCGAAGGAATCCTTTCCTTGTCTTGCACCCAGGGTAGAGCTACCTCATAGCGCCCCTCGATATCTCGCGTCGTGGTGTGGGCGAAATGTTCCTCCATTTCAGCTTGTAAGGACTGAGTCTTCTTCTCAACCTCCGCGTCAGAGACTCCAATTGCATCTAATTTCCACAAGTTTTCTAGATCCAAAGATAGAAGTGTGGTCACGCAAAGGGAGCTGATGTCATCTCTCACCTCCGTTGGAGGAATCTTTCCCATCACAGTCCATCCTAGTTTGGTACGGATTGCCACCAGTCCAGTTGAGATCCTTCTCTGATCATCAGTTAGCAATCTCCCGGCGATGTCAGCGCCTATAAGGACTTCTATACGGTCTCTCATCAAATCAGACACGTCGAGTTCTTCACTCCCTTCTAAAAATGATCTGGGACACACCGGAGGTATGCTTCCACAGATAAGGGGTTGACCTAGTGCTTCAAACTCACAGCGATAGGAATTATTGATGTCAGATAAATGAATGGTATAGACCTCATGTTCAACTACGTCGGTACTCGATCCTCCAAACAAGGAATGCCGGAAGAACTCTCTCCTAGATTGTTCGTACTCCATTTCCATTGCTGTACTATGTAAAATATACGATCTTTGGGATCCGGTGTCTATTATAGCCCGTGCCGTCTTCTCCGTTCTGTTCCCTTTGAGGGTCACTCTCAAAGTAGGTAACAAGACGTCTGGGGAGGTTGATAAGTTGGCGAGAGTTTCATCTTGCACCGTTGGAGACTTGGAAGATCCACCTCTATCTAAAATCAGTTTTGTGCACATGACATCCAGGTGGGAAGACATGTTGCAGATCGAACAACGGACTACATTTCTGCAAAATTTACTTAAATGAGAAGGCCGAAGACATTTATAACAAACGCCTTTTTTCTTCATGAGTGATCTCTTTTCGTTTAAACTAATATTAGCTGCAAAGTCACACTTAGGGCTTCCATGGTTGTCTTTACCACAAAATACACATTCATTCGATTTGTGAACTGAATTCAAAAGTTCTGAAGCTGTCGCAATTGGTTTTTCATTGTAGAATCTTGTCTTTGGATGTTTGTTTACCAAATTAGGTTTAGAAGTTGATTCATTCCCGGCACCGATTTCGTTTCTAAAACTCTTCTCCCGTGCAGTTAATTGTCTTTCCAGAAAGGTAATCAAGTCATTAATTACATAACCTGTCGGGAGTTCTTTGTTCAATTCCAAATTAAGGTCTGCAGGTAGAAGCTTTATTATTATCGGGCACAACAGTTGTCCGTAAACATCAATGGACACGTTTAGTGACTCGAGACTTCTTATATGAACAGAAAGGTTGTCAAAAAGTTCGCGGAAGGTTCTTACATCGCTTGATGTTTTGAGTGGTCTCATTGACAACAAATTGTTCATATGTCGGCTAATCAAAATGTCTTCTCGCCCAAATCTGTCTTTAAGCAATTTTATAGCTTTCTCATAGTTGTCCGCAGATAAAGCGAAACCTTCGACTGTGTTTAGTGCAGTTCCGCCGAGATGTGACTTCAGATAGTTAAATTTATCGATCGGGTTCAGTGAGTTGTTCTGGTGTATAGCTGCATCAAAAGAATTCCAGAACGTCAGCCATTCACTAAAGTTTCCATAAAATTTCGATATCATCAATTTCGGAAGTTTCACAGTCGTGCAGGAAGGTATATAATGTCTCATTTCGTTTTCATCTATTCGTGAGTTCGAATTCGGTATATTTTCGCCATGAAAATCTGATTGGCGAATCTTTTTATTTGCCCTAAATCTCCAAGTAATATATTTCTCTCGATATTCCTCTACGCCCTGTAATTCCTTCTCTAAGTCGTCAGTTTCAAGAAGCGTTTCTATTTCGTGATCCACTAATTTAAGTTCGTTGAATGATTCATTCAATTGTTCTAATAATTCTTCAAGTTCAATTCTCATTAGCGTGTCAAGTCCACTTTCAATCTTATTGCATGTTTTCGTTAAATATGATCTGTTAACAGCACGCTTCTTTTTTAAACGTAGAATTATTTCTTCCGCCATCTTGTAAACAAAGCGGCAAGTAGGGTTAGCAAGCGAGTTCCAAAATGGTCAGCTTAAAATGATTCTTTTTTCAGGAATTTACCTTCAACTGTCCCGGCTGGGATGCCAAAAATATTGCGATTTCACCGCCACTCTGTGTTGTGACGACGATCTAAATTCTATAGAGGTAGTCACTCACCTCTATTCTTGGTCGGCGGGGTTGAAGGTTCAAAGTTAAGGCGTCGTTGTTTATAACACTTTTAAAATATACGACGAAAACAGGAGGGAAAATTATATTTATTACAATTTAAGAAAATAAGTAAAGTATTATTTAAATATTTACACTAAAAGATATTTATAAAAAGAGAATCGTAGATCAGGGCAAATTCTAGTGTTCGAAAAAGTTGTTTACAAGTTCTACAGTTATTGTTTCCTCATTTTACCGCTGCATCCCCGTGGCCGCTTCCGCCGGCTTCCCATTGGCTGCTTCGGACGTCTTCTTTTCCAACAACCATACTCCATAGAATACAATACGGGACAAGAGATTCTACCCATGGAACTAACAACCATACTCCATAGAATACAATACGGGACAAGAGAGTCTACCCATGGAACTAACAACCATACTCCATAGAATACAATACGGGACAAGAGAGTCTACCCATGGAACTAACAACCATACTCCATAGAATACAATACGAGACAAGAGAGTCTACCCATGGAACTAACAACCATACTCCATAGAATACAATACGGAACAAGAGAGTCTACCCATGGAACTAACAACATACTCCATAGAATACAATACGGGACAAGAGAGTCTACCCATGGAACTAACAACCATACTCCATAGAATACAATACGGGACAAGAGAGTCTACCCATGGAACTAACAACCATACTCCATAGAACACAATACGAGACAAGAGAGTCTACCCATGGAACTAACAACCATACTCCATAGAATACAATACGGGACAAGAGAGTCTACCCATGGAACTAACAACCATACTCCATAGAATACAATACGGGACAAGAGATTCTACCCATGGAACTAACAACCATACTCCATAGAATACAATACGGGACAAGAGATTCTACCCATGGAACTAACAACCATACTCCATAGAATACAATACGGGACAAGAGATTCTACCCATGGAACTAACAACCATACTCCATAGAATACAATACGGGACAAGAGATTCTACCCATGGAACTAACAACCATACTCCATAGAATACAATACGGGACAAGAGAGTCTACCCATGGAACTAACAACCATACCCCATAGAATACAATACGGGACAAGAGATTCTACCCATGGAACTAACAACCATACTCCATAGAACACAATACGGGACAAGAGATTCTACCCATGGAACTAACAACCATACTCCATAGAATACAATACGGGACAAGAGATTCTACCCATGGAACTAACAACCATACCCCATAGAATACAATACGGGACAAGAGATTCTACCCATGGAACTAACAACCATACTCCATAGAACACAATACGAGACAAGAAAGTCTACCCCTGGAACTAACTACTCTAAAGAATAGAATACGGGACAAGAAAGTATACCCCAGTAAAGACGTCGTTGCGCCAGACTTCCACCAACACAAGTTGACATGTGCAAGAATACACACGGCATCTCTCGCCGCAGAGAGCAATCAACTTGTTTACAGCCAGCGCCAACAGCCCTACTGCCTAGTCACGTTCTCCCTATTTATGATGTTACACGGGTTCATAGAACGCTATTAACCGAACATTTGCAAATAGGGTATTTCTATTGATTGCAAAAAAAAAATGTGTTAAAGATTCTATAATAGAAGATAAAACACAGCTGTTAAAAGAGGTATTTGCTGAGCGTTTTAAAGAGCATTTAAATAATACTATTGGCGCCATCTAGCGTAATAAATGAAAACTAAACGTTGATTTAATTGTATTCCTGAGTGCAATCACATGCGTACACATGTGGTGTACTTACAGTAAAAGCAGTCGCTAACTACCCACCATGATTATCATGGCCTGTACCACATGTACTAGGGATAATTAAATATATTAAGAAAAAGGCATCTTCTTATCGTGCAACTGAAAGTTGCTGATGGCTTGCGCCATCTATCGGAATAAATATCAACTATTCTCGTTGATTTTTAATTATTCCAGAATTGGCCAAATACCTATTCTTGATTAATCAAGAAAGGCTAACCACGGACGCGTTTCGGGCTGTTGGCCCTCATCAGCGTGGTGCAAGCTGTACCTCAACGACCAAAAAAATGGTCATTAAGGCATCCTGAAAAATCATGAAACGGGTAGTTAAGGCCAGAATTGCGTGAGGACGCTATACAATGTGAAAAAAATAGTACAGATGTAATATTGTACTGGGATAAGGTGCATAAATTAAGAAAAAGGCTTCTCCTTATCGTGTAACTGAAAGTTGATGATGGCTAGCGCCATCTATCGGAATAAATATCAACTATTCTCGTTGATTTTTAATTATTCCAGAATTGGCCATATAATTAAATATATATATATTTAGATGGCGCGTTATTGCTTTGTAGTATTTGATTATATATAAATTCTTGTCCTTCTGAAAATTTATTGTAGCGTGTTCTTCTACTGTAGAAGGACTTCCATGCTGAAAGTTAGAGAAAGATTCGTGAATAAAAAAGGTATGATATTAGACTCAGTTCCAGTTACAGAATAGCTTTATCAGGTCTTGTAGACGTCAACCTTCGAATACCATAACTATTCTATATACAGTTACGAGCGTCATTCTTCATCAGTCATCTCTGTCACCGTTTGCTTTTTTTTTTTTGGAATGGCGCCCTCCTATTGGTTGGCTACGACCACGCCACCTTTGCCCCCCCCCCCCCCCCCACTCGCATTTTGGTTTTTGTAACTATTGTGTTGGAGCGAGTCGCTCCTTAAATAAATGCATATATTAGTTAATAACCAAATGGAATCCTCTCTTTCTTTTTCCCAGTAAGAGACGCCTACGGAAGCCAACAGTACATTAGTATTAGTAAATTAAATTTTATTGCCCTCTATCGTTAAATTTTACACAAATAAATTTACTGGCAATGCGTTTCTTTTTTAATTCTCTACAGACCTTACTGCAGTAAGGTCTGTAGAGAATTAAAAAAGAAACGCATTGCCAGTAAATTTATTTGTGTAAAATTTAGTACATTAGTAGTTACAACAGTACATAGACAGATAAAGCACATAGGCTATAGTTATTAACTAACATATGCATTTATTTAAGGCGCCAATTTATAATTGTAACAAATAGTATTTGAATCAAAACATTCAATCGGGTAAAACACGGGCGTTGCCCGGGTCATTCGGCTAGTAAGATTATAAACTCAAAAGGAGAAGAAGCTCCTTTTGAGTTTATAATCTTTGCAATATTGCCACGTGGAAAATTAGGGAAGGCCAACTTCGGGATGAGACAACAATTTATTTCAGGCAAGAACAAACCATGAATGATAAACAAAAGATAAGCAAAGAGGGAAGTTTACAGAGTAGCAAAATATAAACATCAAAAATGATACTTAATAAAATAATACATACTTTGCGACAATAGAGTTATGGTAGTTGAAGGTTGACATCTACATTCTAACCAAAGTTCTTGTTATGTCCAAAAATAAGCCATGTAACCAACGATCTCAGCTTTAACAGCAGACAACTATGTAAGAAATCACTTCAACTAGCAAGATTGAGATGTACCCTCCAGTTATATCTCGTATGACAGAAGTATGAAGCTCTTTTTGAGTTTATAATCTTATAATACACCTATATTTGTATATTTATTAGGTCTTAACCTTATAAAATTATTCTGTAACTGTAACTGGGTCTAAAATCGTTAAAACTGTTGATTTTTTTTGTCTGAATTCTGGTATTACAGCTTAGAAGTATAGGGTATAAACCTAGCTACATACCTGGATGGTAGATCGCAGTATTGTGTTTTCGCTGGTAGTGTTTGTGTAGGAAGTGATTCTCGGCCTATTTCCTCACCTATCTACTCCTCCGTGGTGATAACTGGAAGATAACCAAGCCCACTTATGTAGACAATCTTGGTAATCATCTACCTCAGGTAGACCTATCAGGTACTGAAGTACATCACCGTTATATAGCCCTCGGCAGAGATGACTGCTATAGGACACGTCCCCATGTGGCGGATAGGGGAATGACCTTCATATATGAAGGCCAGCTGTGAAACAAGCAGAATAACTCTGACAAATAAGCAGTCGTGGACCAACAGCAGCATTTGTTAGAAGAGGAGAAAGACCTCTTTAAAAATCCTGAGTTTAACTGACCCGGTTGATAGATTTCAGCAAGGGTTTCTCTTCAGGGATATAGAGGAGCTGTGTCTGTACTCATGTTAGAGTCAGCAGCAAAGGCTTCCATGTTAGGAACGGACTCAAATTACAGGCAAAGTCAGACTTTCACCAAAGTGTGCCTGGATCATGGTGCCATGATCAACGAAAGCTGCACCCCTACACCCCATTCCATGAACTCATGGAATTCATGTGATCTTTACACAAGGGGATAAGAAACAACAACCGTTATATAGCCTTAAAACGCGAATGTTTCTTTTCACAAATAAATCAAATTTCTACTATCATATCTGCGTTGAAAAAATATTAAGAGGGCTTGGTTCATCGGTGGTAAACCCTCCCAGCAGTTTTGCCAATTTAATCTACCAGACCGATTCTTTAGAGCTCTAATACTATATTGGATCATTCTGTTTATATATGCTACACTGAAGGATATAATCTTAGAAATGGTATTTAATCAAACTATATAATAAGCTTTTTTTCATCGGAGTAAATACAGTAGAAGTTTGATTTATTTGTGAAAAGGAACATTCGCGTCTTAATGTCTTCATTCGTTATAGCTTTGTATTAGTTATAAGTCCTGTATAAGAGAATAGATGCCAAATTTAACTGAATGTTGTAAATACGACATGTAAGTTTCCAGAGCCTCGTGGTTACTCTGTTTGAGAACCTGGTTCTTAACTTGAAGTTTTTTTAAAAAATAAATTGTGTTTTGGAGTTAGCAATCCTTCACAATAATGAATTAAAAAGAACGTCGTCAAAATGTGATTTCAAAATTGGATTGAAAATTTCACAAACGTTCAACTGCTTTGATCGCAAGAGACGTAAAGACATGTGATCATAGACGATGAAACCTACTGCAAGATTGACTTCTAAACACTTCCAGGATCCTAGTACTACATTTCAGCTGATGGAGACATCTTCTGTGAATCAGAAACTAGGATTGAAGTTGAAAAAAATCGACGATAAATGCGAGTATCTCGTGTGGCAAGTAATATGTGAATGTGGTGATAAGAGTCAGATTTACGTTACCAAAGGGACAGTCAACAAGGAAATTCATAATACAAATATAATGCGGTTTATGATTATAAAACGACATTTGTAAATTATCCCGCATGTGTTTCTTTTGCACGAAAAATCGAAATTTATTTTAAGGAGAAATAACGATTATTTCTAACCTTAGGGATGAAGTATGAAAGGATGAATTGTGAAGAGTAATGATAAACAGATCCCTGAGCACTTTATTTTTCCGTTTATCATTACTATTCACAATACATGTGGTGTACTTACAGTAAAAGCAGTCGCCTACTTCTACCCACCATGATTACCTTGGCCTGTACCACGTGTACTAGGGATAAACAAAAAAAACTCTTCCCAATTCATTCTTTCATACTTCATCCCTAAAGTTAGAAATAATCGTTATTTCTCCTTAAAATAAATTTCGATTTTTCGTGCAAAAGAAACACATGCGAGATAATTGTCAAATGTCATTCTACAAGAATATTTATATCAAAGAATGTCTGAAGAACTGTCGTTTATTAGGAAGCATGATGTCCTCATGTTATTCTGGCCCGACCTTACATCAGCCCACTACGCCCGTGATACATTGAAGTCCCTAGAAACAGAAAATGTTGTGTATGTTTCAAAGGAGTTGAATCCACCGAACAATGCCGTCCAATCGAACATTATTGGAGAGAAGTCAAAGGAAATCCACGTAAAACAGATCATTTCATATTGGACCTAAGTCGGCCTGCTACTGAGTAGTGTTCTCTCAGTCTTAAAGACAAAGACAGACACATTCTACTTCACCCAATCATTATGGATCTCTACAGGCTTAATATCCTAATATGATTGAGTGGAAATGTGTAAGAAATGGAGAGCACTTTTTTTCCAAAAGAAAAATTGCTTCAATGCCTTCGATTCTTGCCAAAAGTTAGACACTACCCAGTAAGTGCATGTAACCAAAAGAGCTCTGGCAATTTGTAAGTATAAAGGTCGAATTACTTTTTACCGTGTAGACATATGCTGCAATATACAGTTATAGCAGTCGCTAACTATCCACCATCGACTGTATCATGTGTATACTTGGGGGTAATAAGTAAAAAAACGAATATAGAATAGTATAATGTAGAGAATACTTTTCCTTTCAACAAACGTCACCAATATATTTTTTGTTTGTAGATGTTGGTGAATTTATCTCCAAGGCGGTATCTTGGCGAAATGACTCGTTTACAACAATTTCTATGTTTTACTTGTGTCGTTACTATAGAGGTTTTACCACGTAGTGTAGACATTTGGCTGTGAGAGGATACAGGGCGGTCTACATACACTCATGGATAAAGAATTTACATATATTTATATCGCCAGTTGTCTGTTTTTCAAAGAGACAGAGGCAATTTTGTTCACACTTGGTTATCTCGTGTATCTTCAAAAAAGGTCACTGTAATATCTTCCAGAGTTATTGTCTGAATCCCGATATACATGCTGAAAGGTACAACTTCCTTAAGTTTTGTCCATGAGTGTATCTTTCAGAGTTATTGTCTGAATCTCAATATACATGCTAAAAGGTACAACTTCCTTAAGTTTTGTCCATGAGTGAATATTGGTTATCTCGTGTGTCTTCAATAAAGATCACTGTAATATCTTTCAGAGTTATTGTCTGAATCCCGATATACATGCTAAAAGGTATAACTTCCTTATGTTTTGTCCATGAGTGTATCTTTCAGAGTTATTGTCTGAATCTCAATATACATGCTAAAAGGTATAACTTCCTTAAGTTTTGTACATGGGTGTATATTGGTTATCTCGTGTGTCTTCAATAAAGGTCACTGTAATATCTTTCAGAGTTATTGTTTGAATCCCGATATACATGCTAAAAGGTACAACTTCCTTAAGTTTTGTCCATGAGTGCATCTTTCAGAGTTATTGTCTGAATACCGATATACATGCTGAAAGGTACAACTTCCTTAAGTTTTGTCCATGAGTGTATCTTTCAGAGTTATATTGTCTGAATACCGATATACATGTTAAAAGGTACAACGTTCTTAAGTTTTGTCCATGAGTGTATCTTTCAGAGTTATTGTCTGAATCCCAATATACATACTGATAGGTACAACTTCCTTAAGTTTTGTCCATGAGTGTATCTTTCAGAGTTATTGTCTGAATACCGATATATATGCTAAAAGGTACAACTTCCTTATGTTTTGTCTATGAGTGTATCTTTCAGAGTTATTGTCTGAATACCGATATACATGCTAAAAGGTGCGACATCCTCAAGTTTTGTCCATGAGTGTATATTGGTTATCTCGTGTGTCTTCAATAAAGGTTACTGTAATATCTTTCGTGTTATTGTCTGAATCCCGATATACATGCTAAAAGGTACAACTTCCTTAAGTTTTGTCAATGAATGTATGTATTAAAGAAAGTTTTGTGTATATCAGTGAGTTACCTACCTCCACGTTGTTATTCCCTAGGTCCACTTGACAGAGCCTCGGACTACCGGACTGTTCCTGATGGACTTCTACCTCGATCAAACATCCTCCAGCCGTGCAGTCACAACCTTCAGGAAGTCCTCTGTCCTCAGGACCTATGTCACGATGGACTTCATGGGCAGACATTGAGTACATCTCTTCGGTCACGTTATGTAGACCATTCAAATCATCACAGGTTTCTGTTGGGGATCTACAGGAGAATTCTTCATCCAGATTTCTCACTATGGCATCTTGATAGTTTTCCTCCTCTTTTAACACAATATCAAGTTCATTAATAACGGCTTCTAGCAGAGTATCATTATTTTCTTGAATATCATATCTTAGATCTTTGTTTTTATCTTCTTTGGTATTATATAGACTTCTTTCATCTTCTTTAATTAGTCCATTTCCATTCAGAATTTCGTTTAGAACAGCTGGGTAAATTTCCTCTTTAAAGCAATAATCATTTTCAATTATTATGTCATCTTCAAGTTTTCTATCTATAGGTAGTTCTTGTTCATTTTCATTGGTCTGGGGAATACTTCTTTGTATCTTTGGGTCATAATCATCTTCGTACCAATCTTCTTCCAGGATTGGATCATACTTCAGTTCGTAGATAAATCCGTTTTCAAGGTTTTTGGAGGAGTTTACGAAAGGTTCGTCAACCTGTGGTCCGTTTTCTTTCTTGGCACAGTTCTCTGTGGATTTATCCAATTCAGGTCCTCGTCTGGACTTGACACAGTTTTCGGTGGGTTCAAATTCAGGTCCTTGCCTGGACTTGACACAGTTTTCGGTGGGTTCGTCCATTTCAGGTCCTCGCCTGGACTTGACACAGTTTTCGGTGGGTTCATCAAATTCAGTTCCTTGCATGGACTTGAAACAGTCCTCGAAGGGTTCATCCATTTCAGGTCCTCGCCTGGACTTGGCATAGTCCGTTGTAGGTTCATCCATTTCAGGTCCTCGCCTGGACTTGACACAGTTTTCGGTGGGTTCATCAAATTCAGGTCCTTGCAAGAATTTGACACAGTTTTCGAAAGGTTCATCCATTTCAGGTCCTTTCCTGGATTTGACACAGTTCTCGGTGGGTTCATCAAATTCAGGTCCTCGCCTGGATTTGGCATAGTCCGTAGTGGGTTCATCTATTTCAGGTCCTCGCCTGGACTTGGCGAGGTCCGGGGAAGGAGGAACGATCACAACCTCCGGGATCATCTTGAGGCATCGCGGTAGCACAATGGCCAGCTGCCACAGCGCCGTCTCGACGCAGGCAACACCTACACCGGCGCATATGCATCTTCCGTCATATAATGACTTCCCAGATAGATCAATGCACTCTAGATAGATCCTTCTTTTGTCTTGTGTTTCTTTAATGAACATTTATAGATATTGAAAATAGAGAAATCCATACTTAAATCATTAGATAATAAAAAGGCATATATTAGATTTAATAGAAGATTTATTTTGCCAATATTTCGGTTGGCTGAATGCCAAACCTTTATATTAAGGCATTATATATATATATTTTTTTTTTTTTTGTGTGTGAAACGTAATGGATGAATGGATGAATCATGATGGATAGTTAGCTACTGCTTTAACTGTGTTGTACACATGTCTACAAATGTAGATGACAGTTCAACTTTTATACTTAAAAGGTGTCAAAGCCCCTTTGGTTACATGCACTTAATGGGTAGTGTTTAACTTGTGCAAGAATCGAAGGCATTGAAGCATTTTTTTTTTTTCTTTTTCAAAAAATGTAATGCCTTGATAAAGGTTTGGCGTTCAGCCAACCGAAATATTGGCAAATAAATCTTTTATTAAATCTAATATATGTCTTTTTATTATCTAATTTATAGATATGTTAATTGATTTTAATTTCGTCGATATTAGTGACCTGTCTATAGCACCCCTTCTCTATAGCACCCTATTTTGGTGAGTCCCAAGAGGGGGCGCTATAGACAGGTTTAACTGTACGTAGTACGATGCGATTTATATTAAAAGTGACCTATCTATAGCACCCCCTCTACAGCACCCTATTTTGGTGAGTCCCAAGAGGGGGCGCTATAGACAGGTTTAACTGTACGTAGTACGATGCGATTTATATTAAAAGTGACCTATCTATAGCACCCCCTCTACAGCACCCTATTTTGGTGAGTCCCAAGAGGGGGCGCTATAGACAGGTTTAACTGTACGTAGTACGATGCGATTTATATTAAAAGTGACCTATCTATAGCACCCCCTCTACAGCACCCTATTTTGGTGAGTCCCAAGAGGGGGCGCTATAGACAGGTTTAACTGTACGTAGTACGATGCGATTTATATTAAAAGTGACCTATCTATAGCACCCCCTCTACAGCACCCTATTTTGGTGAGTCCCAAGAGGGGGCGCTATAGACAGGTTTAACTGTACGTAGTACGATGCGATTTATATTAAAAGTGACCTGTCTATAGCACCCCCTCTACAGCACCCTATTTTGGTGAGTCCCAATTATTATTATTATTGCGTATGATATTGTTTTTTACAGCACAATACAACAATGTTGGCAAGTTTCTCTAGAGTGGAATGTCGAGGTGACGAATCCACTCCAGGGCCTCCTCTGTGCACCGGTGGATATCCCCAAGTGTTCCCTGGAAGAATCTTCGAGGACAGTCCCTTAGGATATGGGATCACATCAGATTGAGTCCCAAGAGGGAGCGCTATAGACAGGTTTAACTGTACGTAGTACGATGCGATTTATATTAAAAGTGACCTATCTATAGCACCCCCTCTACAGCACCCTATTTTGGTGAGTCCCAAGAGGGGGCGCTATAGACAGGTTTAACTGTACGTAGTACGATGCGATTTATATTAAAAGTGACCTATCTATAGCACCCCCTCTACAGCACCCTATTTTGGTGAGTCCCAAGAGGGGGCGCTATAGACAGGTTTAACTGTACGTAGTACGATGCGATTTATATTAAAAGTGACCTATCTATAGCACCCCCTCTACAGCACCCTATTTTGGTGAGTCCCAAGAGGGGGCGCTATAGACAGGTTTAACTGTACGTAGTACGATGCGATTTATATTAAAAGTGACCTATCTAAAGCACCCCCTCTACAGCACCCTATTTTGGTGAGTCCCAAGAGGGGGCGCTATAGACAGGTTTAACTATACGTAGTACGATGCGATTTATATTAAAAGTGACCTGTCTATAGCACCCCCTCTACAGCACCCTATTTTGGTGAGTCCCAAGAGGGGGCGCTATAGACAGGTTTAACTGTACGTAGTACGATGCGATTTATATTAAAAGTGACCTATCTATAGCACCCCCTCTACAGCACCCTATTTTGGTGAGTCCCAAGAGGGGGCGCTATAGACAGGTTTAACTGTACGTAGTACGATGCGATTTATATTAAAAGTGACCTATCTATAGCACCCCCTCTACAGCACCCTATTTTGGTGAGTCCCAAGAGGGGGCGCTATAGACAGGTTTAACTGTACGTAGTACGATGCGATTTATATTAAAAGTGACCTGTCTATAGCACCCCCTCTACAGCACCCTATTTTGGTGAGTCCCAAAGAGGGGGCGCTATAGACAGGTTTAACTGTACGTAGTACGATGCGATTTATATTAAAAGTGACCTATCTATAGCACCCCCTCTACAGCACCCTATTTTGGTGAGTCCCAAAGAGGGGGCGCTATAGACAGGCTTAACTGTACGTAGTACGATGCGATTTATATTAAAAGTGACCTATCTATAGCACCCCCTCTACAGCACCCTATTTTGGTGAGTCCCAAGAGGGGGCGCTATAGACAGGTTTAACTGTACGTAGTACGATGCGATTTATATTAAAAGTGACCTATCTATAGCACCCCCTCTACAGCACCCTATTTTGGTGAGTCCCAAGAGGGGGCGCTATAGACAGGTTTAACTATACGTAGTACGATGCGATTTATATTAAAAGTGACCTGTCTATAGCACCCCCTCTACAGCACCCTATTTTGGTGAGTCCCAAAGAGGGGGCGCTATAGACAGGTTTAACTGTACGTAGTACGATGCGATTTATATTAAAAGTGACCTATCTATAGCACCCCCTCTACAGCACCCTATTTTGGTGAGTCCCAAAGAGGGGGCGCTATAGACAGGCTTAACTGTACGTAGTACGATGCGATTTATATTAAAAGTGACCTATCTATAGCACCCCCTCTACAGCACCCTATTTTGGTGAGTCCCAAGAGGGGGCGCTATAGACAGGTTTAACTGTACGTAGTACGATGCGATTTATATTAAAAGTGACCTATCTATAGCACCCCCTCTACAGCACCCTATTTTGGTGAGTCCCAAAGAGGGGGCGCTATAGACAGGTTTAACTGTACGTAGTACGATGCGATTTATATTAAAAGTGACCTATCTATAGCACCCCCTCTACAGCACCCTATTTTGGTGAGTCCCAAGAGGGGGCGCTATAGACAGGTTTAACTGTACGTAGTACGATGCGATTTATATTAAAAGTGACCTGTCTATAGCACCCCCTCTACAGCACCCTATTTTGGTGAGTCCCAAGAGGGGGCGCTATAGACAGGTTTAACTGTACGTAGTACGATGCGATTTATATTAAAAGTGACCTATCTATAGCACCCCCTCTACAGCACCCTATTTTGGTGAGTCCCAAGAGGGGGCGCTATAGACAGGTTTAACTGTACGTAGTACGATGCGATTTATATTAAAAGTGACCTGTCTATAGCACCCCCTCTACAGCACCCTATTTTGGTGAGTCCCAAAGAGGGGGCGCTATAGACAGGTTTAACAGTATTTAAAAAGCTTTCTGGAGTTTATTTTTATTTTATTAATCTCAAGCTTTCGGGTATCTCTACCCTTCTACAGAAGAACATAAATACAAAGAATAAAAGGTTTTATATAATTATTTTTATATAATATGTTCTCCGGTAGAAGGGCAGAGATGCCCGAATGCTTCTTCTTCTTATTCTTTCTTATCTCCACACTGGGTGAAGTAGAATGGCTTTGTCATTAAAACTGGGAGCACTACTCAGTGGCAGGCTGACTTAGCTCCAAAAGAAATGGCCGCCTCTGACATAGTACATGGAGTACAGACGCTGCTCATCCTGTATCCCTGGATTAGGAGCCCTTACAGGGTACTATCAGCCGGGCCAGCTGAGCCCAGGTTTTTTAGTGAGCTTGTTACTGCTCCCCCACCTCCTTTTTCATCCGGGCTTGGGACCGGCAAGGGCGAACCGAATGCTTGAAACTGTGCATTGATAAAATAAAATGAAACTCAAAAGAAACATCTTTTAATTGTTTAACTTTTTTTTCTTGTCCCAGGTCTGGAGTCTAGACCAGATCCTGAAGGCCTCTTTATCACCTCTATGACCACAGCTGGTGTAGATGTCTGTTCGGCAATACCCGATGTGATGTGTTCTGGGCTTGCTGGAGAATCCTGACATTTGGTGCAATTTGGAAAGGTTTTGGATCCACTTGTGAAAATTATTGGACGTAGATGGCCTGTTCTAAAACGGGAAAGCATGGTGAAGTCTGATCTGTTGTGAGTTAGTTTTCAGGAGGGGAGTTTTCCCATCGAACCTGCGGTATTTGATGTTATTTTTCCAATCTTGATTAAATTTCATTTTCAGTTTGTTAGAATGATCATTTGCTGTTGGAAAGATTGAGGATATTTTGGGTCATTTTCTTTAGATTTAACTTATAGATATGTATTCCTTCTTTTCTAAAAGCCATTTGCTGGTTGGGAGTTTGTCTTTAGCCACATTAACCATTCTTGGTTTAATTACTTCTCGACGTTTCAGCTACTTGTTGCCCTCGGGGGAATGTGTTCTTGAATTCTAACTAGATCTCACTCTCTTGAGAATGGTGGTAGTGATTGCCAAAATGATGATAAGTAAATAAATCGATAATTATTATTAGGGTGAAATCATCAGAACAAAAGGAAGTTTGTTTTATCCGAAAAGAAAAAAAACTATAATTAATAGATACATTTCATATACTCAGCAATATATAAATACATACTATATTCTAAATCTTTACCAGTAAGTGACACAATAGTACAAATAAAAGGTTGTCTCAAAAGTTCGTAAACACTTGCCAAAAAATTGAAATACCAATATTATTCACCGTTATGTATAACATCTTTGTATTATGTATAAAGTAATTGCATTATTATATATTCACCGTAATTATTCGTCAAGTAATAAGAAAAGCAAAGTTTTAGGAAAAACACGAACTTTTGGGACAACCGTATAGTATGAATGAATGAACAGAGCAACAGAGCTGAGTACAGTACCTTGTGGCGAGGTCAGTTCGGACTGTCTTATCTCAAGCCAAGGAGGCGATAGTTCGGCTGTGATAGCAGACGGTGGAAAATTAAGAGCCGCGGTAGCTACACCAAACGGTCTTCGCTACATATTTAATTACAGAAGTAAATTTCACTCAATTAAAACGTTCAGAGATGAATCACAGAAGAAAGTTTCACTCAATAAAAACGTTCAGAGATGAATCACAGAAGAAAGTTTCACTCAATAAAAACGTTCAGAGATGAATCACAGAATTAAAGTTTCACTCAATAAAAACGTTCAGAGATGAATCACAGAATTAAAGTTTCACTCAATAAAAACGTTCAGAGATGAATCACAGAAGAAAGTTTCACTCAATAAAAACGTTTAGAGATGAATTACAGAATAAAGTTTCACTCAATCAAAACGTTCAGAGATGAATCACAGAATAAAGTTTCACTCAATCAAAACGTTCAGAGATGAATCACAGAAGAAAGTTTCACTCAATCAAAACGTTCAGAGATGAATATCACAGAAGAAAGTTTAGCTCAATCAAAACGTGCAGAGATGAATCACAGAAGAAAGTTTCACTCAATCAAAACGTTCAGAGATGAATCACACAATTAAAACGTTCAGAGATGAATCACAGAATAAAGTTTCACTCAATCAAAACGTTCAGAGATGAATCACAGAAGAAAGTTTCACTCAATCAAAACGTTCAGAGATGAATCACAGAAGAAACCTTCACTCAATTAAAGCGTTCAGAGATGAATCACAGAAGAAAGTTTCCCTCAATCAAAATCGTTCAGCGAAGAAGCAGCTATCTTGATGGTAAACAGCATTTGTAACGTCAACGACTAATGAGGCAGTACCATACATGCACTAATGGAATTAAAATTGATAAATAGAACAAAGTAAAATAACGAAAACTCGCTATAGGCTTAAAAAATACAGTAGAACCCTTCTTTAGCGGACACCTCTCTATAAAGGACCTTTTTCATTTGCAAAAATACCATTTTTGCTATTTAGTAACTCTCCGATAAGAGGACATTTCTCCTTAAAGAACACTTTGACTCTGTAATTAGGTGTTGTCCTTTACAGGAAGGTAGTTCTACCGTATAAGAAATAAAACCACTATGAAAATCAATGTTAATTTCACAAATGGAACAAACTTTCTACTGTTCTTAATGGGGTGAAAAATTGACGAAACTGCTGAGAGGATTCACCACTGATGAGTCAAGCCCTCCAAATATTTTACATCACATTAAGGATAGCAGAAAATGTGTTTTTGAATCAAGAAGTTGAATATTCTTTGAGTATGAAACCTTGTAAAAAATAGGAACTTACCCTCTATTATTATTTTTTTTTTTTTTTTGCTTTGTCCTCTGTTTTTGCAAAAGTTGAATCTAGTTAGAACGATGTATGTAAATTAGATGATTCTTTTGTTGCCTTAAATATGAGGTAATTAACTCTCTCTATATCTAGGAATGTTTAAAGTTTAATTTTAACAACAACAACAACAACAAAAAGCCTTTATTTAGGGTCACTGACCCTATACAGGATTCACCAGAGGTATGCATAAGAACAAAGCAGTGAGACAAAGGAAATAACGATATAAACAGAAGAAAAAGAAAAAAAATAAGAGAAAGAGGGAAGCAAGAAAAACAACACAAAAAGAGTAGCAGTAAGAAAGTGAGGAGTGAGTGTCACTTGGCCTTCTTCTGAGATATGGACTTGTGGAAACCACAAAACGCCGTAGCAATATACTTATTCTGGGTCATATTGTTAATTATTGAAGGAAGTGAAGCACAGAGTTGCCCAGAGGGCATAAGGGAAGTTTAATTTTATAAATCTGAGAGTTGTCTTCAAAAACGATCCAACAGTTTTATGTATAAAGGAAACATTCATGCTTAATGCCTTTCTTCAGTAATTGTAGATAACTGTGTGTAACACATCCATACATACAACCTAACGTTGCGGGAGGGTAATTTTCATGTAACTAAAAGTGCCACCTCTCCCTTTAAAAAATGAATTAAAGCAATGTATTCGGTTTATTGCACCAGTATATAACGTAATGGTAGTGATATAGAATAAGCTACAACACACCAGTTTTGGCAAATACAGACAAAAGTCTGTATTATAGACTGAAAATTGGCTCTGCCATTTTACCAGCTTAAAAACCTTTTAAACTCCGTCTTTGCTGGTCCCAAGCCCGGATGAAAAAAAGAGGAGAGGGAGCAGTAACAAGCTCACTAAAAAACCTGGGCTCAGCTGGCCCGGCTGATAGTACCCTGTAAGGGCTCCTGATCCAGGGATACAGGATAAGCAGTGTTTGTACTCCATGTTAGGAGCGGCTGCACATGGCGTCTGTTCCTCATGTCAGAGGTGGCCATTTCATATTGGAGCTAAGTCGGCCTGCCACTGAGTAGTGCTCCCAGTCTTAATGACAAAGGCAGACACATTCTACTTCACCCAGTCATGATGGTTGTCAAACAGACACTATCCAGGGTCACAACTTGATATCCTATTATGATTGAGTGGAGATAAGAAAGAAGGAGAAGAAAAACCTTTTGGAAAATTCGACCGGTCATAACTCCTTTCGTAGGATGTCATGAAACCGAAGCTACCTCTGTACTGATGAGAGACAATGTCCGAATTCAAGATATACTCTTTGTATTTGTCTGAATTTTCCAAAATTGGTGTTCTGTCTCATTCATCGTCATCATCATAATGTTCCGTATGAATACCATACTCATGCAACTTCATCTTGAATTTTGGTTTGAAACTTGCCCTGTCATTAAATTAAGAACCTTTTTAATAAATTCGTCCGATTTCTATAACCTCGCTCTTTTTTTCTTATCCCTAATACACGTGGTACAGGCCATAATAATCATGGTGGGTAGAAGTAGGTGACTGCTTTTACTGTAAGTGAACCACATATCTACACATGTGAAAAGCAGTTTGACTTTGCAATTACAAATCTGCCCGTTTGGTTACTTGCAATCGCTGGTGGGGTTGGACTTTTACAAGAATCGGGAGCCATTGGAGCATTTTCTTTTAAATCAGAAAAAAGTGCCCAATGCGGGAATCGAACCCGGGTCGTAGCGGTCGATAACCAACGGTTTAGACCATCCTACCACCAACCCTCTGGTAGGATGTTATGAAATCGAAGCTGCCCCTATACTGATGAGGGCCATAGGCCTGAAACCATGGTATATAGGTTGTTGGTTTTTGTCTAAATTTGCCTAAACTGGTGTTGTAGCTCATTGCGTAACTTCATCATAAAGTTTTATACTGGACTGATAAACCAAAAATACATTGACTTAATTCTGAAGAGAAAGATTCCACTTTTGGTATGATGATATTTGAAGACGATATGTTTATAAATTGAAATTAAAATTTGCATAATATATTTTGCATATTCAAAATTTGCATAATTTAAACGATATAAATTTAACACAAGTTTCTGGGGGTCGATGGAAGGATGGTCTAAACCGTTGGTTTTCGACCGCTACGAACCGGGATCAAATCCCGCATTGGGCATATTTTTTTCGGATTTAAAAAAAAAAATGCTCCAATGGCCCCTGATTCTTGTGAAAATCCAACCCTACCAGCGAGTGCAAGTAATCAAATGGGTCTCTGGCACATTTATAAGTGCAAAGTTGAACTGCTTTTCACATGTGTAGACATGTGGTGTACTTACAGTAAAAGCAGTCGTCTATATGATATAGGTACAACAACCAGTTTTATTTGTTTCCCAACTTTTCACTGACTCTGTCACTCAGGGAAATGTCAGAATGACAGCGAGTTACTAAAAGTTCGGGAATAAAATAAAACTGGTTGTTGTACCTATACTAGCCGAATGACCCGGGCAACGCCCGTGTTTTACCCCCGATTGAATGTTTTGATTCAAATACTATTTGTTACAATTATAAATTGGCGCCTTAAATAAATGCATATGTTAGTTAATAACTATAGCCTATATGCTTTATCTGTCTATGTACTGTTGGCTTCCGTAGGCGTCTCTTACAGGGAAAAAGAAAGAGAGGATTCCATTTGGTTATTAACTAATATATGCATTTATTTAAGGAGCGACCCGCTCCAACACAATAATTACATAAACGAAAAGGCGAGTGGGGGGGGGGGGCAAAGGTGGCGTGACCGTAGCCAACCAATAGGAGGGCGCCATTCCAAAAAAAAAGCAAACGGTGACAGAGATGAAAACTGATGACTGATTGTTGATTAGGAGATGAGGAATGACGCTCGTAACTGTATATAGAATTCTTTTCCGACGGAGGACTACTTACTATCAAACCTCCCTTTGAAAATTAAACGATTTATAGCCCATCAAAGGATTCTATTTGAAAAAGTAAAAATATAAATCAGGTAAAAAGTTTATTTTTAATTTAAATTTGCAAGCTTTCAAGCAAATATACTGCTCTTCAACGAGCTGATATTCTATGTACAATATCTAAATTATTCAGTATATATATTATTTAGAGATTATACATAGAATATCAGCCCGTTGAAGAGCAGTATATTTGCTCGAAAACTTGCAAATTTAAATTTAAAAGAAACTTTTTAACTGATATTTATTTTTATTTTTTTAAAGAATTTCTGGATAACTATTGATCACATAAAGGATTCTATGGCTATTTTTCCCCGAGGATATCACAGGATTTTGGAACAGCGACCCTTTAAATTGCTACTTCTGCAATGCTGTCATCAAAGACAATTTGGTCCATTATCTATTCCATTGCCCATTTTTACAGGAAAAGAAGCTGGAAATTCACGAAATTTCGGGGCTAACTCACTACAATGAACAACATGTATATAAAATGTTTACTACTCTCCTGTTGGATAAAACATTTGTTTATAAATATTTTAAATTTTTCAAGGCGATTGATAAAATGAGGGAAGAAGTGCTCAACTCCACAGACAACGGCTGATTGCTCCCCCTCCCCTCTAAATTGCTTTTCCTTCTCATTCATGTACATATATAACCTTTTAGGGGAATTCCCTTGTAAGACAATAGTGTCTTAATGAATGTTGTTGTTATTGTATATTCTTTTCCAAAAGGTTATCAGTAAGGATTTTTTTATTTTAAAAAAGCGACCTTTCGAGCCAACGACGCTCTTATACTGACTTATCAAAGTTATGTGAAAAAATACAAAATGTTTATAAAAATATCTCAAATTTGTATATACAAAAGATACTGAGTGTTATTAAATATCTTTTTAATGTTTTGATATCAAATCGGGACTGTTCACCATCGTGCGTGTGCAGGTCAACGTTTGATTTGCATAAATAATCGACATTCCTTCTCATTGCTTTGATAAGCCGGTAGAAAAGTATCTTTTTCACAATTATAAATATTATTGTATAAACGACATTTGAAAATTATCCCGCATGTGTTTCTTTTGAACGAAAAATCTAAATGTATTTTAAGGATAAATAACGATTATTTCTAACCTTAGAAATGAAGTATGAAAGTACACTGGACACTTTTATTTTTCCGTTTATCATTACTCTTCATAATTCATCCTTTATCCCTAAGGTTAGAAATGATCGTTATTTCTCCTTAAAATAAATTTAGATTTTTCGTTCAAAAGAAACACATGCGGGATAATTTTCAAAAATATTATTATTGTAAATTTTTATTAATAGCTTCTATTTAGGCAAAATATGTTACTTTAACATAAATAAACAGCCTCATGTAGCTTGAGGAACTACACTACTATGCGACTTGATTTACATCAATGTAAATAATTAATAAGTTACTTTAGAATATAACTCATTGTAAATAGCTCAACTTGATCAACTTTCTCTCTCCACGATACTAATTATTTCAGTTTTTTTTTTGTTTATCCCTAGTACACATGGTACAGGCCATGATAATCATGGTGGGTAGAAGTAGGCGACTGCTTTTACTGTAAGTGCACCACATGGTCTACACATGTGAAAAGCAGTTCGACTTTGCACTTACAAATATGCCAGAGCCCCGTTTGGTTACTTGCACTCGCTGGTGGGGTTGGACTTTTACAAGAATCGATTCAAATATATTTCTTTTCTTTCAATGTTTAGTTTACCTTTAAAATACAAGTCTCCCCAAGAAGGACATAGCACTCTAAGTCTAAATAAAAGTCAAAGAAACAATCGTGGTATAATACGTTCATCATAAAGATAGAGGCTGCTTGGCCGGCATTCATAGTTCTTCAAATTAAAGATACTTCAGCCAGTAAATCTTTTTATTGTCTCGACGTTTCGACAAAAATCTTTTGTCCTTGTCAGGAGAAAACGTCGAGGTAATAAAATGATTTACTTGGCCGAAGTATCTTTATTTTCAAACATAATACTTTCATTTATTATATTGTAGGGTAGAAATCAAGTCTTTGTATATCTGGAGATGTGAAAGTATTTATTGATGACGTCACGGCGACTAGTCGACAATTATTAACAAATTAACCAAACTATCTACAGCTAGAGAATCTTGAACAAGCAAGCAACGAAATATTTGTAAGATGATTTTACAAATACAGAGTAATATATATTTTTATAGTAAAAACTTAAAACTCTTCCGGTGTACAACTTATGAATAAACGTATCATTAAATGGAAGATAGGTATCTTTTATTTGTAAACGTTACGAGCTTTCGGGCAAACGCCCTTCTACAGGTTTGACCCTCGTAGAAGGGCGTTTGCCCGAAAGCTCGTAACGTTTACAAATAAAAGATACCTATCTTCCATTTAATGATACGTTTATTCATAAATATATTTTTATAATCTGTTGAATATTTTAATTAAATAATAAATTATTTCTTCGCTACAATATATAAATGGTGAGTTATAGCCTTAGAATTACTTTAGGTACTGTTGAATAGAAACGATAATAGAATGAAGTATCGTATTTCTAGCGAAAGTTAAACAGAATGTTGTGATGCCATGATACTGATGATTTCATCAAAATGAGAACAAGATGTGACGTTCAGCCAGCTGTGCAGCTGTCACTTGGGGTTTGGATAGCTCGCTGTCACATCTCTTCGATGGAAGGTAAGTACCTGTCGTACATCGTATAGAAGAATTGTCAATTTGTTTACAAAATTTTGGCAATATTACCCCAATATGCTACATACTATAAGACGATACTGTAAACACAAGCTTTCACAGATATAAAAGCATTTATACTTGGAATTTATACTCATGGAAAAACTTAAGAAAGTTTTACCTTTTAGCATGTATATCGGGATTCAGACAATAACTCTGAAAGATACACTCATAGACAAAACTTAAGGAATTTGTACCTTTTAGCATGTATATCGGGATTCAGACAATAACTCTGAAAGATACACTCATGGACAAAACTTAAGGAAGTTATACATTTTAGCATGTATATCGGAATTCAGACAATAACTCTGAAAGATACACTCATGGACAAAACTTAAGGAAGTTGTACCTTTTAGCATGTATATCGGGATTCAGACGATAACTCTGAAAGATACACTCATGGACAAAACTTAAGGAAGTTGTACCTTTTAGCATGTATATCAGGATTCAGACAATAACTCTGAAAGATATTTGATACACTGTAATCTTTATTGAAGATATACGAGATAACCAAGTGTGAACAAAATTGCCTCTGTCTTCTTAAAAAATAGACGACAGACGATATCAAAGACTTAACACTTCCTTAAGTTTTGTGTGTGAGTATATACAAACTAATTTTATAACAAGGTACATTGAATATCTACAAACGAAAACACCAAATTCGAATGTTTATTTTCACAAATAAATCAAACTTCTACTGCCCTTACTGCGATTCAAAATATATTGGGAGGGCTTGGCTCATCAGTGGTGAATTCTCCCAGCGGTTTCGCCAATTTAATCTACCAGACCGCTTCTTTAGAGCTCTAATACTGTATTGGATCATTCTGCTTTTATATGCAACACTGAAAGAATGTAATCTTAGAACATTGAATATCTGACTTTTATTAATATCATACCAGTGATCGAAACTAGCCAAGAGAAGAGCTTTTATTACCTAAAAATTCGCTCGATTTTCAACTTTTAATAAAGAATCCATCGCCATGATGCATTTGCGTGCCATCTGTTATCAGAAATACAAACTATTTTTGACGCGTTAGTTTCTTTTTGTATTTAAACAATTTTACATAATCTAATTGATGTAAATAATTATATGTAAATAATCTATGTCAGGATTAGAATGACGAATCCTGTATGGGACTTTGATTCCAGTAAAAGGCTTGTTGCTGCTGTTGTATATAGTCACAGTGTAGAAAATACTATACTATACCTACTATATATATATATATATATAGTAGGTATAGTATAGTATTTTCTATATATATACATATAGGTTTCTCTCTGTATTCTTAGTTCTCTTCTCTTCAATTACTCTGTAAACTGACGAATCCTTTATAGGACGAGAGGTCCTCAATAAAGGCTTTTGTTGTTGTATTTAAACAATTTTTTCTTACGTCTTTATTACAATGATAAAAATAATAGGTGGGCCTGACTCATCAGTGGTAAACCCTCCCAGCAGGTTTCTCTAATTTAATCTTATTTGTCATTTATTACTGTTATAATGTGTCAAAGATACTAGAGGTGACAACCACTCATTGTCTGGCTGAAAAGAATATTTTTTTACAGAAAGGAGTATTTACATATTGGAAGATTTCCATGGATTTGCATAGAGTTAAAAGAATAAACAATATTTACATATGAAAGAAAATAGTTAATCATATCAAACGGACAAAATGCATAGTATATGATAATTTGCCATATATCATAACAATTAATAATACTCATATTAATATTGTTGCATCATAGCTAATGTACCTATATCATTTTAATTTGTAATATTATTTTTCATATATTTTAAATTCAAATTTATATTTTATATTTATTTATTTTATTAAAGAGAATATATGCATTATAAACAGAATATATGTATTATAGAATCACCATTTGTATTTTGGTACACTGTGTGACTTCACCGCTCTCTTTGATGTGAGAAATAAATAAATTATTCTGGAGGCTACTTAAAGTTATCTCATTATTCGCTTATATAAATTTGTAGGATGGTTGAAACACGCTCTGGTAAGATGCAAGACCCGGCACAGGAGAGAATCAAGGTTGAAGAGTCTGCCAAGCCGCAACCTGGTGCAACAATATTGTGTTTAAAAATACGTTTACCTGCAATTTGAGGAAGAGAATTGCTTGAAGCCTTTTATGTATTCATAATTGTATGCATCTCTACTGTTATCAAAGCTTATGTTCATAGTTCAATCAAAATACCTTTTTCGAGAGTCTAGCTTCATGATCTGTATAAAATTAAAACAGCCAAATTCAATTTTATAGCGGTTTTTTTTTTCTTATCTTTAGGACACGTGGTACAGGCCATGATAATCATGGTGGGTAGAGGTAGGCGACTGCTTTTTATAGCGGTATGCATACAGCAGCGGAAGCTTTAAAGCACAAATGTTTCTTTTAAACATAAAAAACGTCTACTGTCCTTACTGCAATGAAAAATATATTTGTAGGTTTGGTTCATCAGTGGTGAACCCTCCCAGCGGTTTCGCCAATTTAATCCACCAGTCCGCTTCTTAGAGCTTTAATACTGTATTGGACGATTCTGTTTATATATGCTACAATGAGTGCAAAGTCAAACTGCTTTTCACATGTGTAGACATGTGGTGCACTTACAGTAAAAGCAGTCGCCTACTTCTACCCACCATGATTATCATGGCCTGTACCACATGTACTAGGGATAAGCAAAAAAAATGCTTCAATGAAGAGTGGAATCTTAGAAATGGTATTCAAGTAAACTATGGACATAAGCTTTTAGAACAGTAGAATTATATATAAATGAATATAGTTTCGAATATCATTAGTATTTGGAAGTTTGCTTGGAAAATATAGTGTTAAAGATACAAGTTATTTTTATTTAAATTCCGACGTTAGTTGAAGATAATATTCAAAACAACAACAACAAAAAAGCCTTTATTTAGGGTCACTGACCCTATACAGGATTCACCAGAGGTATGCATAAGAACAAAGCAGTGAGACAACGGAAATAGCGATATATACAGAGTAAAAAGAGAAAGAAAAAAAAAACAAGAAAAGGAAAAAAAAATAATAATAAGAAAGAGGGAAGCAAGAAATCAACACAAAAAGAGTAGCAGTAAGAAAGTGAGGAGTGAGTATCACTTGGCCTTCTTCTGAGATATGGACTTGTGGAAACCATAAAACGCCGTAGCAATATACTTATTGAAGATAATATTCAAATACAGTAGAACTTGGATAATTCGAACTTCTTAATTCGAAAACCTCTTTAATTTGAATATTTATCTTGGTCCCTAGAATTTGAAATAAATAAAATTTCCGTTTTTAATTCGAATTTTTGGATAATTCGAATTTTTTTTATGGTCCCTTGGGGTTCGAATTATCCAAGTTCGACTGTATAATCATTTCCCTGAATAAAGTGACCGAGATTCACTGAAACGATTTATTTTTTTTATTTAGATAATCCAGATACCTCATGCTACACTGAAGGGTGGAATCTTAGAACAATGTTCTAAATGTGACAGGAAAGGTTTACTAAAGTCTTGATCATTTGTTGGTTAGGAGTTGACTTAAAGAACAACACAGCCATATCAAACAATATCACAGACCATCCAGCTTCTGCCGGTCCTTCCTGCCCTACCTGTGGCTCCCCCGATGGCTCCCTGGGCCATCGGTACTGGAGCTGCCCTCACATCAGGCCTCTCGTACTGGAGGCATTCAACATTATAGGAAGGCCCCCTGATCTCCAGTCCTGGATCTTCGGCCTGATAGAAGACGATCTGGCCATCCTCGCATTGGAGAAATCAAGAATCAACCGATACTTCATCCAGGTCGGACTGGGCCAGACCATCGAGGTCATCGCCTGGAGGACACGATGGGGACCTGGCTGATTGTATATAGTTCTCTTGATCTTTTTATTGTAAATATTGACTAAGAAGTCAATAAAAGTGTTCTAATTGTCAATTGTCACATCAATCAATAGTTAAACTCTCGACATTTCAGTGATTTCCCGTCAGTGGAAACATTCACCTCCAGTCCCCATGAAGAGAATGACAGGAAATCGTTAATACGTCGGGAGTTTAACTATTGGTTCATGTGTCTGTGTTTTTATCCGGTTTACCAAGTCGTTATTGCCCTAACGGCAAGTTTTTCGCTATATCTACAGTACTGAGTGTTTGAAAGCCACGCAGACATATCGGAAATGTTCCAATCTCACAACGAAGGAGCGGAAATAGATATCTGCGACAGTTTTAGACAATTCTCGTTGTAGCGGAAACACGAGATTGTCGCTAATCTTTGAAGTAAAATCTTTCTACAACGTACAGTTCGCGGTCAACTTCTGGGAAACGACAAATTTGACTTTTCTGTTGAATATACACAAACGGCTACTCACTCTCTCGTGGAGGCCTTCACCATCATCCAGCGGCCTCCTGACCTGCAGAGCTGGATCTTCAGGCATGACCTGGAGGATGACGCCTTGGCCATCATGACATCTACCAAGACCCGCATCTACAAGCACTTCCTGGGACTGGAGATGCGGGGAGTCCAAGAAGACCCCCTCCACGTCTGGAGGAGGACCTTATCAAGGTGGTGGAGCCTCGCTAGCTCCTAAAATCCTTGTACATTTTCTCTCACACTCTCTCTACAAGTACCATCTTGGTCTTGAGTTGGGTAATGCTATCCATCACATCGACCTGCCCACTCTGTGGGAAAGAACTCTCGCAGTCCATCGGTGGCGGAGTCTTTCCCGTGGTGGGCGACACCAATGACGACATTGTATATATTCTTATATTCATATATATATTTATCAATTATTTTATATATTTTATCTATTTATTCCTATATTTGTCATTATTTAATCTTATTTATTCATTAATAAATGGCAATAACGCGCCATCTATATAATACAAATCTTCTTCTTTTTCCTTATCTCCACTCAATCATATTAGGGTCTGGGTGAAGTAGAATGCCTTTGTCATCAAGACTGGGAGCACTACTCAGTGGAAGGCCGACTTAGCTCCAAAAGAAATGGCCGCCCCTGACATGAGGAACAGATGCCATGTGCAGCCACTCCTAACATGGAGTACAAACGCTGCTCATCCTGTTATAATACAAATGAACACCGTTTTGGTGTTTTTATTTGTATTATTTATTCATATTCATATTTATTCTGTATTTAACTTTATATAATCTTATATGAGCATAAATCAGTTTCAATCTTCAAATCTCTCTATCTTTCTTGCCTATAACAGCCAAGGTTCGAAATTACTGTTGGGTTTTGTTAACTGTCATCTAGATAACATTATTCTTAACTCTTTACAAGTCTCACTGGAGATACTGGCTACTCTCTTCACCTGTTAACCTTCGCAACAATCTCAAATATTATTTTATCTCTTTTCTGCACGTGTAACATAACCATATTTTGAAATATTATCATTGTACTAAGCAATATAGGTTCAGCGTACAAGTAAAAATATTATTTATATATAGATTATTTGCACACTTGTAGAATTCAATTCGAGATGTTATCCAGGTTTACCTCCTAGAGATCAGCTTTAGCACCAAGAAACATCCTTGGGTCGATGAAGAAAGAGTAAAAGCATCCTTGAATCGAGGAAGAGAGTACTGGGGCCAGACTGATGTTTACAGAACGAGATAACTCCCTAGTTGTAGTATTCCCTGATGGTCTCTGTAGGACGGATCGTTCGAGGCAGGATGGTAGCAAGGGAGTGATGGGAAGGAGAGTGTCAAATCAACCGTACGGTCAAGGAAACAAATTCTCCAGAATACCAAGTTTAAAATGTTCCACACTAAAATTTGTCTTAAGCGGTAAGGTGCTATATACGGTCATCAAGTACATGTTCTTGTACCTGGGCTGTCCAACCATTTGTCTTTCTTCCACAGAAAAATTTACCTAAGCGCTTCGAATTTTTACTGCAATAGCACTACGTATGCTTTTTTTTTTTTACGCTTAATAAATTTGTAACGCTCTGAACATATCGAATTTTACCCATGTTTTTTTTATCTATTTGGAGAAAAATGATAAGATTACGCATCTCTTTAAATAAATAAACCTAAAATGAAGTAACAACAGTATTATTTGATTGAAAGAATACCCAATATGCTCCCATTGGCAAGATGAAGACAAACCTTTTTTTTTTTCTTATCCCTTGTACAAGTGGTACAGGCCGTGATAATCATGGTGGGTAGAAATAGGCGGCTGCTTTTACTGTAAGTACACCACATATCTACCCATGTGAAAAGCAGTTTACTCTGCACTTACAAATGTGCCAGAGCCCGATTTGGTTACTTGCATTCGCTGGTTGGGTTAGACTTATGCAATAATAGGGGGCTATTGGAACATTTTTTTTTTAATTAGAAAAAAAGCGCCCAATGCGGGAATCGAACCCGGGTCGTAGCGGTCGAAAACCAACGGTTTTGACCATCCTTCCACCGACCCCATAAGAGAAACCGTGGACCACTTCACATATATATATGCCCAACCTTCCAATACCAAAGATTCCTGACGGCCACCCTCCTGGGGATCACCAACCTAGGTACAGAATTCCTAGAAAATCTCCCAAGAAAGAAATCAGCCCACCTCAGTAATTGGACTTCCACTGACATTGTAAATTAAACCAATAATACATAGATCAGAAGGACAGCCCGGGTAGTTGGTGACTTGTGTACGTGGCTTCAGGAACATATTGGGTTAACTAAATAAATAATAATAAGTGAATGAATCTCTCCATATGGAGAACAAAATATATTGTCGCGTATATCAATCTGATAACACCTACAACCTCCTCCAATAGATGGCGTTTTGGCTTATTTCTAGTCTGGAACTAGTATGGGAATCGCCGACTGCTGTGGTCCTGTTTCCTGGGGAAAATATTTGTAAATATCCGTTTATATTGTCTCTAGGATGTAAATTACTGTAAATACCCGTTAATTGATATTTGAGTTCTTATGTAATGTGGAATAAAGATGACAATAAAGGTGGAGTGTTAGTTAGACTTGTTGCCGGGTGCTGTTGTGACTCTCTCGCCAACACCACAGTCGCTACTCTTCTGGTAAGTCTCTCGTGTCCCTCCACCAGTGATAAGGTCGAGAGATACTGCCAGAGGGAAAGGAGATCCACCTGAGTGGTTGTTCTCGGAGGGTCTTTGGGCTGTCTGCAGGGTAGAGCTGCAGAGGTGGTGCAATGGAGGAAGCGACGTCGTCTCGAAAAACCGGAGGGTATACGCAAGACAATATGAATTTGAGCCAATTCTGGTCAACTTGACCCCTCAAAGTGAGATGGTAAGGACATCAGGCTGTTATCAGACTGTAGGTGGCCGAGGATTCAGCCTGATGCGGATTGCGGATAGACAATTAAAATAATTTTATTGACATATTGTCAATACATGCAAAGTGCACAGTCTGCACTATTTTAAAAAATATATAATTATATATATATGTATCATACTATATACAAAGAACATGGCGCCTCTGCCACCACTACAGAGTTTGATGGAGAATCACCAGCAGGTCTCCAGCGACACCACGTATTTCGTGATCTACGAAGAATACGTAGATCGCGTACTTCGCCGCTGAGGAGATGGTGATGGCGTGGTCCTCTAGACCAACTGGAAAGATTGGAACTTGCGGATAGAGGAGTGTCGTGAGAGAAATTAACACTTTTCTTAATTGATTAATTCGTTGTTTATGCATTATACATTATATAGTTATATGTTAAATTTGGCCTTAAATACCCATTTCTTGATTTCTCAGGAAGCCTCTGGGACCAAAATTTGGTCGTATAGATACAGTCTGCACCACGCTGACGAGGGCCAACAGCCCGAAACGCGTTCGTGGTTGACTTTTCTTTATTTATCAATAAATTGAGTTGGCCAAATATCACGGAACAAAATAAATAAACCTTTAGTTGATTTTTGTTCCATTATTACCCGATCATTAACCAATAATCAACCACCAGCTTCCACCAGTCATTCACCCATATCATCCTTATCATTAAACCATCATTAATCAATCATCACCCAATCATTAACCAATCATTAAACCATCATTAAACGATCGTTAACCAATTATTACCCGATCATTAACCAATAATCAACCACCAGCTTCCACCAATCATTCACCCATATCATCCTTATCATTAATCAATCGTCACCCAATCATAAACCAGTCATTAAACGATCATTAAACAATTATTACCCGATCATTAACCAATAATCAACCACCAGCTCTTCCACCAATCATTCACCCATATCATCCTTATCATTAATCAATCATCACCCAATCATAAACCAGTCATTAAACCATCATTAAACAATTATTACCCGATCATTAACCAATAATCAACCGCCAGCTCTTCCACCAATCATTCACCCATATCATCCTTATCATTAATCAATCATCACCCAATCATAAACCAGTCATTAAACGATCATTAAACAATTATTACCCGATCATTAACCAATCATTAACCAATGTTATCTAAAAATCGAACATAACACCGGTTTCAAAATCACTTTACTAGGTACCTCTCAAAAAGAGAAACATAGTTTATGATATTTACAACAATGAATAATATGTGATGGTATACATATAATTAAAACAAAATGTCCAATGCGGGATTAGATCCCGGTTCATAGCTGTCGGGAATCGAGGGCTTATACCACTCGTACACCGACTTCTTGAAGAAAACAAAACATCAAGAGCAAACTTTGAACAATATTGTCGCGGAGATAAATAAAGCAAGGGCAAATTTGGGGATAATTAATTTATTATAATATTTTTTAGTTCTCCAATAAAATTATTTACAAGAGGTATTTAAGGGAGAGAGAGTCAGATGATAAAACAACTTATCCTCAGGTAAAGATAGTAATAATGAGCGGCGCCAACCATTGTCCCGTTTTCCTTATTTGCAGATCAGCTTCCGAGAACCCCTCACACCTATATGTTATTGGTGTGTTTGTCACTTACGGGACATGTTATTGGTGTGTTTGTCACTTATGGGACATGTTCTTGTCTTGGTTTGTTTGTCACTTGTGGGACATGTTCTTGGTGTGTTTGTCACTTATGGGACATGTTCTTGGTGTGTTTGTCACTTACGGGATATGTTCTTGGTGTGTTTGTCACTTGTGGGATATGTTCTTGGTGTGTTTGTCACTTATGGGATATGTTCTTGGTGTGTTTGTCACTTATGGGACATGTTCTTGGTGTGTTTGTCACTTATGGGACATGTTCTTGGTGTGTTTGTCACTTATGGGACATGTTCTTGGTGTGTTTGTCACTTATGGGACATGCTGAGGCGGTTTACCGTTGATGAGACAAATCCTCTCATTCAACAACTTTTATCATGTCCCATAAGTGACAAACACACCAAGAACATGTCCGATAAGTGACAAACACACCAAGAACATGTCCCATAAGTGACAAACACACCAAGAACATGTCCCATAAGTGACAAACAAACCAAGAAAAGAACATGTCCCATAAGTGACAAACAAACCAAGACAAGGACATGTCCCATAAGTGACAAACGTGCTGACCCCAAGCCCTGTCTCAACCACCTGTGCTGTAATCCATCACCGCCCAGACACGTGGCTTCCCAGCCGTAGGTTGCGCTAACAGGTGGATATCTCTTCTTTCTTTTTCCCCAGTTATCAAACCTCCAGTCTAACTCTACATTCCCTCGATGGATAGAACATCGAATGCTATCATTTATTTGTAAATTATGAAAAAGGCCTTTCCTTGTCGTGCAACTGAAAGTTGCTGATGGCTTGCGCCATCTATCGGAATAAATATCCACTATTCTCGTTGATTTTTAATTATTCCAGAATTGGCCAAAAAGGGCCAATCTCCGATAAGGAGATGCCTTTTTCATAATTTATGTACCTTATCCCAGTACAATATCACATTTGTAAGTTAGAGCTGAATTTTTAGATTTTTTTTCTCTAGTACACGTGGTACAGGCCGTGGTAATCATGGTGGGTAGAAGTAGACGACTGCTTTTACTGTAAGTGCACAACATGTCTACACATGTGAATTTTTTTAAAGATTCAAATCGACCAGTCTATAAGTTTTCAATATCAAATACACAACGCAGCGCTTCCAGAGGCGGTGAGATACATACGCCTTTTTATCTATTAAATATATTCAAAGGATCGCCTTTTAACACAAATGCACAGATATTTTAGAAAACCCAGTAAGCTAATGTACAGCCAATCTCTAGCCATCCGGGAAAAAAAGAGCCAAGTCTTCGGCCGGTCTTTTTGCCATATCATACACATCCCTACAGAATCTTAAAGCAAATACCATTACAGAATTTGTACTTTTATAGAATTGGTATTAGTGAGCAATAGTTTGCCCAGAAATTATTTGAAACTAGCGGATGTTCCCGGCTTCGCCCGGGTTTTACCCGAGTAAAGGTTTGACTAACGAATCTCTCGATAAAGTGAACATTTTTTCCCGGTCCCTTGAAAAATACTCGATAAGTTGAATAAAATCAATATTAATTGGTTCCCTCGGTAATTGGAAGTTAAAGGAATAGTATCTTGCCTTGGAATTGTATCATTATTCTTGTCTCAAATAAATTGCCGTGTCATCCTGAATTTTGACTTTCCTAATTTTCTACATTACAAAATCATCGTATCATCGTGATAATATTTAGAGCAAATTGTTGAATTATAACAGATAAATTAGAATATTTATCTTGATTATTTTTAGGCGAAAAGTTATTTTAAAAATTTTATTTGCTAGAAACCTTCCCAGTACTATACTAAATAACTTCCCAAAGTTTCATGGCGTTTCAATGAGTGGTTTGGTTAGGCATAAAGGACAGACAGACACACATACATTCATTTATATATATATAGATGCACGCTCGCGAGAGCACATGTCAATAATAAAAGTTTTTCAATTATTTTGTATAAATATTATTATATGATTGTACATAGAGTATCAGCCCGTTTAAGAGAAGTATATTTGCTCGAAAACTACAAATTTAAAATTAAAAGAAACTTTTTAACCTGATTTTTATATTTACTTTTTCAAAGAATTGGTATATACCTAGCCGAGTGACTCGGGAAACGCCACGGGTTTACCCGAAGGGCTTACAGAGACATTAAGAGTATAGATAGTGGCTTAAAATTGCAATGATTGTAATCTTATTTCCAAGAAGCAGCATTACGAGTATAAGGGTGAGTAAAAATACTTTCTAAGTAAATATATTCGGGCAAATCTTATATATTTTTATATCAAAATGAGAACGGAATCATATTATCCATAACAAACCTTATAATTAACAACATATTAGACAGCATAGTGGACATGGCATCTACCCGGTAAGAGGAACACTGTAGGTTCGATTCCCATCCCTGGACACTTTTATTTTTTCCGTTTATCATTACTCTTCAGAATTCATCATATCATACCTCATCCCTAAGGTTGGAAATAATCGTTATTTCTCCTTGAAATAAATTTTGATTTTTCGTTGAAAAGAAACACATGCGGGATAATTTTCAAATGTCGTCTTACAATCATAAGCCGCATTATATTGTATTATATATTAGACAGTACAGTGCAAAATGTATAAAATTAATAAATAGTATTATTATCTATAATTCTAATAATCTCCCCATTCTTTATTTCCATGCAAGTACATTGGCGATAAGAAATCAGTTGTAAAAGAGATAAAGAGGTCATGTTTACAGCGAAAATCAAATATTTCGAAAAAAAATTCCACATAATATTTATATAAGCATCTTAGTTTGAATTTTTATGGGATAGTATTAAACGTGGACGCCTGTGTGGGTTTGTTATATTTTTTAAAATACTCCAGTAGAAGGGCGAAAAAAAGCCAGAAGCTAGAGATAATAAAATTATTTTAAAGAAACTTATTTCTGTGTGTGTTTTTTTTTTTTTTTTTTGCCAAATACACAAGGTTGTCTCAAAAGTTCGTAAACGCTTGCAAAAAAAATGAAATGCCAATATTATTCGCCGTTATGTATAATGTCTTTGTATTATGTATAAAGTAATTGTATTATGTATTACAGTTAAACCTGTCTATAGCACCCCCTCTCTATAGCACCCTATTTTGGTGAGTCCCAAGAGGGGGCGCTATAGAGAGTTTTAACTGTATTATGTATTCGCCATAATAAGTTTATTTTTCCAAGTAATAAGAAAAACACGAACTTTTGAGACAACCTTGTAGCATAGGGCAAGGGATTGTGTTTTCTAAAGTTCTTATAAAAATTGTACATAGAATCTGTCTTCTATTTATCTCTTTGTAGGAATCAAAGAAGGATCAAGTCGAAGAGTCGTTTGTAATTCTAGATCTTGTTCGCTGTTTAGTTTTTTTAACAAAAATGTACATTGCTAGTCGAAGTTAAATTGTTTTAGTTAAATATTGTTAATATAGTTAATTAATAATAATATAATAATAAAAACTAATAATAATATAGTTAAATATATTATAATATATAAAATATGATTAACTATTTATTTTTATTATCCTCAAATATATAAAGAAAATTCTATAAATATTAATCGTATGTATCCACATAGCTTTGCACCACATTTTATTGTAAAACTGTATATACCATTTTACTGGTTTCTACATTTAGATTCTTAGATTCAAAATTTGTTTATATATTTTATTATTATTATATTTTAAAATGTGTATGTATATATATAGTTATTTTTATGTTACAGTAGAACCTCCCTATAAAGGACAACACCTAATTACAGAGCCAAAGTGTTCTTTAGAGAGAGATGTCCTCTTACCAGAGTGTCTTAATAATAAAAATGGTAATTCTACAAATGGAAACTGTCCTTTATAGAGAGGTGTCCTTTAGAGTGAGTATCCTCTCATGGAGGTTCTACTGAATATATATATTGTTTTGAAAATAGAGTAATCCATACTTAAATCATCTACTTATATAATTGCCTTATTCTGTCTGTGTGAAGTTCACGGATAGATTTTGGTCATCAACGCGCGCATCATCATTATGATCATTATCATTATCTAATGATAATAATAATTATTATTATTATATCTACTTATATAATTGCCTTATTCTGTCTGTGTGAGGTTCACTGTGTGAAGTTCACGGATAGATTTTGGTCAGAATGGATAAAATAAAAAAAGTGTCAAGGGATGGGAATCGAACCCACGACCTTCCGCTTACCGGGCAGATGCCATGACCACTAGGCTATAGGCTCATTATTTCTTTATACCGTTAGTATACCGTTATATTATATATAATTAAAACATTTAAAAAACACACAGTTTGGAACGGGACGTTTCACAAGAGTGACATCCATGGCGCCAATTTATAATTGTAACGAATAGTATTTGGATTAAAACGTTTTTAAAATATATTCGCACTCGGGTAAAACCCGGGCGTTGCCCGGGCCATTCGTCTAGTTAGATAATAAAAAGTCATATATTGGATTGAATAAAATATTTGTCTTTTTAATTTCGGGTGTAATTGATTGATTCGAAAGATTAATAACAGTATTTTGGTGAGATTGGGGTTACGTTTTTTGCAGCCAAGTGTTTAATTTTTTATTGAATGTTCCGAATAGCTGTGGCTTTTATAAATCTTTTTTTAAATCCAATATATGCCTTTTTTATTATCTAAGTTTGTGTTTGTGTATACAAAAATATAATGCCTCGATAAAGGTTGGTGTTCAGCCAGCCGAAATATTGGCAAAATAAATATTTTATTAAATCCAATATATGCCTTTTTATTATCTAAGTTTGTGTATACAAAAATGTAATGCCTCGATAAAGGTTGGCGTTCACCCAGCCGAAATATTGGCAAAATAAATATTTTATTAAATCCAATATATGTCTTTTTTATTATCTAAGTTTGCGTATACAAAAATGTAATACCTCGATAAAGGTTGGTGTTCAGCCAACCGAAATATTGGCAAAATAAATATTTTATTAAATACAATATATGCCTTTTTTATTATCTAAGTTTGTGTATACAAAAATGTAATGCCTCGATAAAGGTTGGTGTTCAGCCAACCGAAATATTGGCAAAATAAATATTTTATTAAATACAATATATGCTTTTTTATTATCTAAGTTTGTGTATACAAAAATGTAATACCTCGATAAAGGTTGGCGTTCAGCCAGCCGAAATTATAGCAAAATCCATTAAATCCAATATATGCCTTTTTATTATCAAATATATATATTTTTGTTTATTTAATTTTTTTTTGAAAATTATTCCGTTATTAAAATTTAATTTTTTTATCACACTTGTTTAAGCACGTGAATTGATAGACGAACCTCTCTCAAAAGAGTTGTGTTTCTCGACCAAGTTTGGCGAGTACCAATACGAAATATTGGAAAAACTAAATATTTGATCCAAAATCAACACTTAATGAAATGAAATGAGTGGTAATCAAGTATGTAGATATGTTGTGAACTCATTATAGGTTTAGATTGGTTGGTACATCTATACATCTCCACTCTTTTACAGAAAATAACAAAAGTACAGAGAAATGACGGTATAAGATAGCTTTCCCTAGATAATAATCATAGATACCAAGCTACAAATCAATCAGTTTAGAATGGTTGATGACCTTAGAGAGGTTATTTGAGTTTATTATATCAGTTCTGGCCTCGATTGGGAGATCGGCTTCTAGAGGAATGGTTCCCAACGGCCGACTCGGCGGAAAATTGCTACATGTCCTCTCGGATATTTTAACCTTTCTGCTTAAAATTCATTATTATTAATAATTATGATAATTATTTATATGGTATTTTACGTTAATTACTCAATTTTATATGATTTAGATAAAATAATTTTTACCTAATGTAGTAGATGTAATAGAGTGTATTCTTTAATACCTAGTAACTTTTTTATATATATAAAATAGACCGCTTAGAGTGTGAATTTTTCCTCAATGTACCGTCTTGGTGTTCGAAAGAGGTTGGTAAAGGTTGTTCTCAGAATGTATTCAATGTCGACCTACTGACCTTGAGGGATGCTCTGAAGAGGTTTTTGGACGTTTCCACGACTCGGCGTTCTGGTACGACAGCAGACATTGCAGATTTTTTTCCATATGATGAAAGGAACAACTTACCTTGATGCACCTAGACCGATTCTTGCACACGTTCTCTTTTGCACACGGCCTCTCTGACGTCACATCCTGCGATAGGCTTGTATGTTTGGTTTAGTGGAGTGATAGCCGGCAGCTGGTCGCCCTCGCTTATCTTAGCGGTCTTAGGGGAGGAGGGCAAACATTGGTGTACTACTGGAATGTCCCTGCATAGTATACTGGGTTGTCCCTGCATAGTCTAATGGATTGTCCCTGCATAGTCTAATGATTGTCCCTGCATTGTGTACGGTAATGTCTCCGCATACTCTATTGGATTGTCCCTGAAAGTCTTTGGGATGTTTCTCCATACTCTAATGGATTGTCCCTGCACATAATATACGGCAATGTCCCTGCATAGTCTACTGGAATGTACTGCATACACTAATAAAGTGTCCCTGCATACTCTAATTGATTGTCCATGCATAGTCTACTGGAATGTACTGCATACACTAATAAAGTGTCCCTGCATACTCTACTGGGTTGTCCCTACATAGTCTACTGGAATGTACTGCATACACTAATAAAGTGTCCCTGCATACTCTACTGGGTTGTCCCTACATAGTCTACTGGAATGTACTGCATACACTAATAAAGTGTCCCTGCATACTCTACTGGGTTGTCCCTACATAGTCTACTGGAATGTACTGCATACACTAATAAAGTGTCCCTGCATACTCTAATTGATTGTCCATGCATAGTCTACTGGAATGTACTGCATACACTGTACTGCATAGTCTACTGGAATGTGTCCCTGCATACTGTCCCTGAGTACTCTAATGGAATAACCTGAAAGTCTAGTAGACTTACATGCTCTAATGGATAGTAGTAGAAACTACTTCTTAAGATGAATTTATAGTAGTAACTCAACAGTAATTCCACTAAAGTACTAAATTACAAGTACATTTACTCCTCAGATATAGGCAACAAATTTTATATATTAACTTTTCTGATTAATATGGTATTTCTGTTTGTTTTTTTTGGTTTTTTTTTTTTTTCGGTTAATAAATTTCTAACGCTGTGAACGTATCGAATTTTACCCAGGCTATTTATCTATTTCGAGAAAAATTATAAGATATTGAGAGAACTTTTATACCTCTTTAAATAAATAACACCCCCTCCCCCCCCCCACCCTTTTACCTTGTTGTTGTCCTGTGTTTGTTCTCCGAAAAAGCTTGTACCTAAAGCTTACAGCGGAGGGAGATAATTCAACACCCCCTCCCCCCTTCTTCCCTGAAGATGAAGTAACAACAGCAATATTTGATACATCTACAGTCCTACAATATATATAATAATACGGCTCTCCTGACCTTACCCAGCGATGATCCCCTGGCCACCCATCCCCAGGCCCCTCCAACAGTCCAATGTATATAGTGCTTTGTATATATTCCGCTTTATACGTCCATCGGAGCTCAAAAATCAACCATTCTGGTTAGCAACCCCGTAAATAAAGATATTTCCAGTATTATTTGATTGAAAGAAGACCCAACTTGCCCCCATTTACAAGATGAAGACCAAACCGTGAACCACCTCCTTTTTTACTTGCCCAACCTTCCAATACCAAATATTCCTGACGGCACCATCCTAGAGATCACCAACCTAAGTACAGCATCCCTAGAAAGAAATCTCCCAAGAAAAAAATCTGCCCACCTCAGTAATTGGACTTCCACTGACACTGTATATTGAGGGGGGTTTACTCTTTCTTCTCAATATAGATTGCTGTCTCTCTTTACCTTGAGAGACCACCTAGTGTCCAGCTACTTGACCATCTCGGCAATTCCAAGGAAGAGGCTCTAAGGACAACTATCAACCATCCAAAACTTATCCAGAACTCTTTTTTTATTGAACAGCATGGTCAATTTATACATTCAAAGAAATATATACGAATAAAAGATTACATGAGGAGCTTCTTTTTAGATTTATTGCGAGCTTTCGAACCTTTCGGTTTTTCTACAGGCATGGATAGCATGAATATACTAACCTTATATTCATGCCATCCATGCCTGTAGAAGAACCGAAAGGTTCGAAAGCTCGCAATAAATCTAAAAAGAAGCTCCTCATGTAATCTTTTATCCGTATATATTTAAACTAAATTCTACTGAGTTCATGTAAAAAAAAAAATTAAAGAAATGTTCATACTTTTTTTTCCTTCTTTTAGTTTTTAAATTACAAAAATATTTACATAAATAAAGTTGACTACTTCTATATGTGGCTTCAGAAACCTGGGTTAACTATATTAATCAGACATGACGTAGCCACGCAATAATACTTGAAATGAAGGCGATAAAAACGTGGTGATTTTCTTTTAATGGTAAAACACAAGCTTTCAGGCAAGAATGCCCTTCCTCAGGTTACAACTGGGCAATATTTTAAAACTATGGATATGAAAGATAGCCCAATACAGTAGGTAAATAGTACAGCTGGGGGGATTGGCGAGGTAAAACACGGAGTATTGGGGTGGGAGAGGTCGATATTAATAATAATAATTTAATAAATCGCGGGTGACGTCTGTATGCTTCGAGAATCCAGGTTATACACAGCTAGTAGATTTCATTCATTGAATTCTATTTATAATTATGCAGCAAATTCTAAGGAAGTAATAAAAATAAAATTTACATTCTGTGAACTAACGAACAATTTTTTCTATGTAATCGATTATTATTTAGCTTGCTTGTCATCTCGTTTCAAATTCCAATAACATTCCATTACCATCTGTTGTGATGTTTGCCATTCTTACATAATTCAAAGTGATTTAATATTGCTTAAAATGTGTCAATAACTATGCCAATAGAAGCAAGCTAAACATTTTTTTACCTCGTCAATCAATGTAGCAATACCAGAAGAAGAAAAAAACATTCCTTTATCTTTTATAGCAATATTTTGGAATTTATTCATTAAATATTAGCATAAATTAAATAACAGCAAGACAAACATTTTTTGCCTCTTCACTAAATGTAGCAATAAAATTGTCGTTACATTAGTTTGCGAATTTCAACAACAACAACAACAAAAAAGCCTTTATTTAGGGTCACTGACCCTATACAGGATTCACCAGAGGTATGCATAAGAACAAAGCAGTGAGGTTTGCGAATTTCATACCAGAAGAAGAAAAAAAACCATTCCTTTATCTTTTTTTACAATCTTTTGGAATTTATTCATTAAATGTTAGTATATATTACCAGGTCTATTAGTATGAAACGCGAAAATTTTCAGTGAATTCAAAAGTTCACCAATTCCATAAAACAAAAGATTTTTTATTCAAAGTAATTGCCCTGATTAGCTATACACTCGGACCACCTTTCAGGCAATTTTCGAATTCCTTGTCTGAAAAATTCTATTCCTTTTGAGTCGAACCAGTCAACAAGCCATTTTCGGAGTATGTCTGAGTTCGAAAATTCCTGGTTTTTTAGGGCGTGTCTTAAAGATGTGAAAAGGTGGTAGTCCGACGGCGCTAAGTCTGGTGAGTACAGCGGGTGGGGTAAGAGTTCCCAGCCCAAGTCTTTTATGGTGTTTTTGACCACCGTAGCGTTGTGGGCTGGAGCGTTGTCATGCTGCAGTATCAGCTTGTTGTGCTTTTCACGCCATTCCGGTCTTTTTTCATTCAATGCCTCTCTCAAACTGTGTATTTGTTGTTTGTAGCGACTAGTATCGACCGTTTCGCCAGGTTTCAGGAGCTCGAAATATACTACGCTGGTCTGGTCCCACCATACGCAAAGCATTGCCTTTTTTCCGAAGCGATTGGGCCTAGGCGTCTGTTTTGAAAATTGGCCGGGCAGGCCCCATGACTTTTGGCGCGTAGGATTTCTGAGTGGATCCATTTCTCATCAGAAGTTACAATTCGATGCAAAAATGACTTCTTTTCATGCCTGGCCAGCAGCCCTTCACAGGTTACCAGACGCCGTTCTTGCTGCCTTTCGCTCAACTCGTGGGGGACCCATCTGGAAAGCTTTTGGGTCATTCTGAGGCTGTTTAAACGTAGGGAAACAGCACCTTGAGACACCTGGAGCTGTTTCGCGAGTTTTTCCTGCGTTTGGGCACTGTCCTCATCCAACAAAGCTTGCTGTTCAGCGTCCTCGAACTTTTGGTGCGGTTTTCCACGTGGTTCATTATCAAGTTCGAAATCGCCACTTTGGAATTTTTTAAACCACCTGTAACACTGCGATTTGCTCAGAGCGTGGTCGCCGTGAACTTCCTCGAGCATTCGGTGGGCTTCAGTGGCACTTTTCTTCCAGTTGAAGGCGAACAACAAAACTTCCCGCAAATGGGCACTTTTTGGCTCGGAAATCACCATTTTCCACGGGTTCTAGAAATTTTCCACGATTTGAATTTTTCTAAAACTCCACGCATGCTGATGCCACGTGAGTCAAAAAACAAAATGCCTTCAACAGCGCCACCGTCGGGGCTCAAATAAAGTTGCACAGCGCCCTCTGGCAGCCATTTTCGCGTTTCATACTAATAGACCTGGTAAATAACAGAAAGCCAAACATTTTTCACCTCGTCATTCAAAATAACAATAAAATTGCCGTCACATTAGTTTACGAAATCCATACCAGAAGAAGAAAAAAACATTCCTTTATCTTTTTTTTTTTATGACAATCTTTTGGAATTTATTCATTAAATATTAGCTTAAGTTAAATAACAACAAGCCAAACATTTTTCGTCTCTTCACTCAATTGCCGTCACTTTAGTTTGCGAATTTCCCATTCCAGAAGAAAAAAAAAAACATTCCTTTATCTTTTATAACAATCTTTTGGAATTTAATCATTAAATAATTAAAATATATTAAATAACAGCAAGTCAAACATTTTTCGCTTGGTCATTCAATATAACAATAAAATTGCCATCACATTATTTGCGAATTTCATACCAGAAGAAAAAACATTCATCTTTTTTTATGACAATCTTTTGGAATTTATATATATTCATTAAATAATTAAAATATATTAAATAACAGCAAGCCAAACATTTTTCGCTTGGTCATTCAATCTATATATATAAAAATGAATGTATGTGTGTGTGTCATTTATGCCTGACCAAACCACTCATTGGAACGCCATGAAACTTTGGAAAGTTATTTAGTATAGTACTGGGAAGGTTTCTAGCAAATAAAATTTTTGAAATAACTTTTCGCTTTAAAATAATCAAGATAAATATTCTAATTTATCTGTTATAATTCAACAATCTACTCTAAATATTATCATGATGATACGATGATTTTGTAATGTAGAAAATTAGGAAAGACAAAATTCAGGATGACACGGCAATTTATTTGAGACAAGAATAATGATACAATTCCAAGGCAAGATACTATTCCTTTAACTTCCAATTACCGAGGGAACCAATTAATATTGATTTTATTCAACTTATCGAGTATTTTTCAAGGGACCGGGAAAAAATGTTCACTTTATCGAGAGATTCGTTAGACAAACCTTTACTCGGGTAAAACCCGGGCGAAGCCGGGTACGTCCGCTAGTATAACAATAAAATTGCCATCACATTATTTGCGAATTTCATACCAGAAGAAAAAACATTCATCTTTTTATGACAATCTTTTGGAATTTATTCATTAAATATTAGCATAAGTTAAATAACAACAAGCCAAACATTGTTCGTCTCTTCACTCAATATAACAATAAAATTGTCGTTACATTAGTTTGCGAATTTCCCATACCAGAAGAAAACACATTAGTTTGAGAATTTCATAAAAGAAGACAAAACATTATTTTTTAATGACAATCTTTTGGATTTTTTTATTCATTAAATATTAGTATATATTAAATAACAGCAAGCCAAACATTTTTGTCTTGTCACTCAATGTATCAATAAAATTGCCGTCACATTAGTTTGCGAATTTCATACATGAAGAAAAAAAAAACACTACCTTATCTTTTTTTTTTTTTTTTTAATAAATAATCTCTTTTGGAATTTATTTATTATTAAAGATTACCGTTATCTACCTCTGTGAATCTTTCACCATATCTGTAACTCTGATTTGTAAAGGGGAAAGAAACATTTTTAATTTAGGGTATAAAAGGTTCATTTTTCCAATATTTGGTTCACCTAAGCAATGAAAACTTCTTTCAGGCCACATTGGTCGTATACATAATGACTATTTCTATTTCCCTACTATCAATTTTGCTTGAAAAACAAGAATGCTTTATGATTCCCTTTTGTAAGAAATGTAAAATTCTTAGAATTCTAAGGTCGCCCCTATAATTTTCCAACAAAGATTGGTATATGCAATAGAAGGTGGTCAGTGGAAGGATGGTCTAAACCGTTGGTTTTCGACCGCTACGACCCGGGTTGGATTCCCGCATTGGTCGTTTTTTTTTCTGATTAAAAAAAAATGCTCCAATGGCCCCCGATTCTTGTAAAAGTCCAACCCCACCAGCAAGTGCAAGTAACCAAACGGGGCTCTGGCACATTTGTAAGTGCAAAAAAAGTTTAACTGCTTTTCTCATGTGTAGACATGTCGTGCACTTACAGTAAAAGTAATCGCCTACTTCTACCCACCATGATTATCATGGGCTGTACCACGTGTACTAGGGATAAGTAAAAAAAGCAATAGATGTGAATGTCCTGTATTTGAATACAATAAGACAATAGGTTTCTGAAGATGTGTTTCTCTTCATTTTATTGTAATCTCAAGTTTTCTGTCATTACCTCTCCTCTACAGGAGTACAGAAATGAACAAAATTGAAACGCCGTTAGATACTAACTAAATTCATATATAAATATATGCATGCATATATTTTAACTAGATTTTCTATATTACTTGAATTTAAATTACTTTATATAATATTTACGAACGAAAAAATATTTCTAGGGTAGCCTAGTGGACATGGCATCTGCCCGGTAAGCGGAACACTGTGGGTTACCATCCCTGGACACTTTATTTTTCCGTTTATCATTACTCTTCACAATTCATCCTTTCATACTTCATCCCTAAGGTTAGAAATAGCTCCCCCTCCCCTCTAAATTGCTTTCCCTCCTCACTCATGCATATATAACTTTTTAGGGGAATCCCCTTGTAAGACAATAGTGTCTTAATAAAGGTGTTTGTTGTTGTTGTTGTTGGTTAGAAATAATCGTTATTTCTCTTTAAAATAAATTTCGATTTTTCGTTCAAAAGAAACACATTGTGGGATAATTTTTAAATGTCGTTCTACAATCATAAACCGCATTATATTGTATTATAAATAATGATATATATAAGGTTATCCCAAAAGTTCTTAAAAAGTTGTTTTTTCTTTTTAAATGGCGAATAATATTATTACGGCGAATCTATATATATAAAATTGAATGTCTGTCTGTTTGTTTGTACTCTATAGATTCAAAAACCATACATCCAATCGCCGTGAAATTTTGGGATATTATTAGGTATATCACCGGGAAGGTTTTTGAAAAATAATTTCATGAATATCTGAATATCCTTAGAGTTACTTGCAGATTTGAAGATTTGACTCGCAAGCAGCGCCCCCATTGTGACGATGATAACAAGTTTTCTTATCACTAAGTTTGTTATCTTAAATATTATTTATCAAAAGTAAGATTATCTCAGGATGACACGGCAATGTGACACGGGAAAAAATGTTCACTAGATAAAACTATGATTTTCTATATGATATAAAAAGCCAACAATGAAGAGTGAATGTAATATAAAAAGCCAACAATGAAGAATGAATGTAAGCTAAAAAGCCAACAATGAAGAGTGAATGTAAGATAGAAAGCCAACAATGAAGAATGAATGTAAGATAAAAAGCCAACAATGAAGAGTGAATGTAAGATAAAAAGCCAACAATGAATAGTAAATGTAATATAAAAAGCCAACAATGAATAGTAAATGTAATATAAAAAGCCAACAATGAAGAATGAATGTAAGATAAAAAGCCAACAATGAAGAGTAAATATAATATAAAAAGCCAACAATGAAGAATGAATGTAAGATAAAAAGCCAACAATGAAAAGTAAATATAATATAAAAAGCCAACAATGAAGAGTGAATGTAAGATAAAAAGCCAACAATGAAGAGTGAATGTAATATAAAAAGCCAACAATGAAGAGTGAATGTAATATAAAAAGCCAACAATGAAGAATGAATGTAAGATAAAAAGCCAACAATGAAGAGTGAATGTAAGATAAAAAGCCAACAATGAAGAGTGAATGTAATATAAAAATCCAACAATGAAGAATGAATGTAAGATAAAAAGCCAACAAAGAAGAGTAAATATAATATAAAAAGCCAACAATGAAGAGTGAATGTAAGATAAAAAGCCAACAATGAAGAGTAAATGTAATATAAAAAGCCAACAGAGTGAATGTAAGATAAAAAGCCAACAATGAAGAGTGAATGTAATATAAAAAGCCAACAATGAAGAATGAATGTAAGATAAAAAGCCAACAATGAAGAGTGAATGTAATATAAAAAGCCAACAATGAAGAATGAATGTAAGATAAAAAGCCAACAATGAAGAGTGAATGTAAGATAAAAAGCCAACAATGAAGAGTAAATATAATATAAAAAGCCAACAATGAAGAGTGAATGTAAGATAAAAAGCCAACAATGAAGAGTAAATGTAATATAAAAAGCCAACAAAGTGAATGTAAGATAAAAAGCCAACAATGAAGAGTGAATGTAATATAAAAAGCCAACAATGAAGAATGAATGTAAGATAAAAAGCCAACAATGAAGAGTAAATCTCTATATATATATAAAAGTCAATTTCTGTCTGTCTGTCTGTTTGCGATAAACTCAAAAACTACTGAACCAATTGGTACCAAATTTTGCATGTCGCTTTTTATAAACCTGAGGAAAATTTTCGGCTGCATTTTGATTAGTATTTTTGGCTATTTCTTTTTTTCATTTGAAGAACTTTTTTTTACGCGGACTAATCCGGAATGGAATGAATACTTAAATATGGCCATTTTTTTAAGCATCGGTGGTTCAGTGGTAGAATGCTCGCCTGCCACGCGGGCGGCCCGGGTTCGATTCCCGGCCGATGCATTTTTTTTTACAATTTTTAAAACTCATTTATATTATCTTATATATATAAAATTGAATGTCTGTCTGTCTGTCTGTACTCTATAGATTCAAAAACCATACATCCAATCGCCGTGAAATTTTTGGGATATTATTAGGTATATCACCGGGAAGGTTTTTGAAAAAAAATTTCATGAATATCTTGAATATCCTTAGAGTTATTTGCAGATTTGTAGATTTAACTCGCAAGCAGCGCCCCCATTGTGACGACGATAACAAGTTTTCTTATCACTAAGTTTGTTATCTTAAATATTATTTATCAAAAGTAAGATTATCTCAGGATGACACGGCAATTTATTTGCGACAAGAATAATGATACAATTCCAAGGCGAAGATACTATTCCTTTAACTTCCAATTACCGAGGGAACCAATTAATATTGATTTTTTATTCAACTTATCGAGTATTTCTCAAGGGACCGGGAAAAAATGTTCACTAGATAAAACTATGATTTTCTAATGTAGAAAATTAGGAAAGACAAAATTCAGAATGAAAAGGCACACAGGGACCGGGAAAAAATGTTCACTTTATCGAGAGATTCAAATTTACGAGTTTCAAATTATCAAAATATATCTTTTTTTATTTTTTAATAAGTTTTTAGAGAATTGTTTTAACAAATGTTCGCTAGACAAACCTTTACTCGGGTAAAACCCGGGCGAAGCCGAGTACGTTTTATAAGTTTAAAGAGAATTGTTTTAACAAATGTTCGTTAGACAAACATTCACTCGGGTAAAACCCGGGCGAAGCCGGGCACATCCGCTAGTACATAATAATACATAATACAATTACTTTATATAATACTTTGTATAATACAGAGACATTATACATAACGGCGAATAATATTGGTATTTCAATTTTTTGGCAAGTGTTCACGTTAACTTTGTCCCAAAAGTTCGTTTTTTCCCTATTACTTGGCGAATACACAAAACAATTACTTTATACATAATACAAATACATTATACATAACAGCGAATAGTATTGGTATTTCAATTTTTTGCAAGTGTTCATTAACTTTTGAGACAACTTTGTAGCGTAAAAGTCAATTTGTGCTGAGATCAGGGGGATAAATCAAGAAACAAGTATTTCCTGATCCTGAAAATAAAATATGCTGATGGCTTATGGTATCAGTAGGAATAAATATCAAGTATTCGTTGATTCTTATCTTTTATAAAATTGGCCAAATTGCCAGTAAATTTATTTGTGTAAAATTTTAACGATAGAGGGCAATAAAATTTAATTTACTCTATCTCGATTAACGCCGAGAGGTGTCTCCATCATCGGCCGGCCGCCGGACCTGCAGTCCTGGATCTTTCCAGTTGGTCTCTAGGATCACGCCATCACCATCTCCTCAGCGGCGAAGTACGCGATCTACGTATTCTTCGTAGATCACGAAATACGTGGTGTCACTGGAGACCCACTGGCGATTCTCCACCAAACTCTGCAGCGCTGGCAGAGGCGCCATATTCATTGTACATAGTGTATATAATGCATTTTTTAAAGAGTGCACACTGTGCATTTTGAATGTATTGACAAGATGTCAATAAAATTATTTTAATTGTCAATTGTCTATCTCGATTAAGCAAGCCGATTACGTATACGCTTCAGGTTGTTAGCCCTCATCAGCGTGGTGCAAGCTATACCTCAACCAAGATTGGTTTGTTCAAGAAATATAAGATTTTCTTAAGAGTCAAATACACTCATGGACAAAACTTAAGAAAGCGGAATGTCTTGATGTCGCTGGTTGTCTATTTTTAAGGAGATAGAAGCAATTTTGTTCACACTTAGTTATCTCGTTTGTCTTCACAATAAAGATCGCAGTATATCAAATATCTTTCAGAGTTATTGTCTGAATCCCGATATACATGCTAAAAGGTACAACTTCCTTAAGTTTTGTCCATGAGTGTATCTTTCAGAGTTATTGTCTGAATCCCGATATACATGCTAAAAGGTACAACTTCCTTAAGTTTTGTCCATGAGTGTATCTTTCAGAGTTATTGTCTGAATCCCGATATACATGCTAAAAGGTACAACTTCCTTAAGTTTTGTCCATGAGTGTAAGTGTCTTTAACTTTTTGGATGAATAGACAACAGGTATGGAAGGTAATAGACTACCATAGTGTGACCAGGGACGTCCCGAGGGTGGGGAGTTTACCCCAATGGAGAATACACGCCACAAGAGAGCCGCAAAGTGATTAAAAAACATAATGATATACAGTAGAACCTCCCTTTAGCAGACATCCCGCTATAGAACACCTCTTTACAAAGGACAGTTTTCATTTGAAAAATTACCATTTTTACTATTTAGCAACTCTCCGGTAAGAGGAAACCTCTCCCTAAAGGTCATTTTGGCTCTGCAATTAGGTGTCCTTTACAGGGAGAGGTTCTACTGTATATGAAAATTCGAAACTATTATAGACCCGTATGTTTAATTTTAAAAAATAATCATACGCGTCTATAATAGTTTCGAATTTTAATAACAGATGGCGCGCTAGTGCATCATATTATAATTGTTCTAATAAAAGACACAATTTGATGTTTGCGGAAGAGCGATTGCTCGAAGCATATTATATATTTATAATTGTATGCAATTCTACTGTCCTCAAAGCTTATGTCGTTAGTTCTACTAAAATACCCATTCCAAGAGTCTACCAACAGTATCACTATAAAAGGAAGTTCCAAAAATGCAATTTAACAGCGGTATGGTAGATTAAACTGGCGAAACCGCTTGGAGGGTTCACTACTGATGAGCCAGGCCCTCCCATTAATTTTTCCATTGCAGTAAGGGCAGTAGAAATTGTTTAATTTCAAAAAGAATCTTACGCCTTTAAAATAGTTTCGAATTTTGATAACAGATGGCGCGCTAGTGCATCATAATATAATGATATATAAAACAAATGAAAACATTAAGACGTGAATGTTTCTTTTCACAAATAAATCAAACTTTTCTACTGTCCTTACTGAAATGAAAAAAAATATTAGGAGGGCTCGTCTCATCAAGGATGAACCCTCCTAGCGGTTTCACCAATTTAATTCACCAGACCACTTCTTAGAGCTCTAATACTGTATTGGATCATTCTACTTATATATGCTACATTGAATGATGGCGTTCAGTTTTAGCGTCTATTTTGATGTAATGGTTACTTTTATTGCTGTGCAATAAGATTTCCCGCCCACAGAACAAGATCCTTGTAGTCCAGGGAACCAAAAGACCGACTCCTATTCTTTTAGGAAGGGAGGAGAGATTTCTTTTGTACTCTTAGGTGCTCAGAATTATAAGCAATATAAGCGCGTATACCCTCATAAACAACCTTAAAGAGGTGGAAAATCTTTGATGTCTCCGGTCTTTTTTTTTTTTTTTTTAGGGAGACACAGATAATTTTTTTCACACTTGGTTATCTCGTGTGTCTTCAATAAATGGCACTGTGTATCAAATATCTTTCAGAGTTATTGTCTGAATCCCGATATACATGTTAAAAGATACAACTTCCTTAAGTTTTGTCCATATGTGTATGTTTCTTTAAAAACAAAAAACATCTTGGTACGGTGAAAATTAATATTTAAAAGACAATTACTTTGCTTGCTCTAGACAAGCTACTCTACAAGGTTTGTAACGTGACTTACCAACAACAACAACAAACAAACAAAAACCTTTATTAAGACACTATTGTCTTACAAGGGGATTCCCCTAAAAGGTTATATATGTACATGAGTGAGGAGGAAAAGCAATTTAGAGGGGAGGGGGAGCAATCAGCCGTTGTCTGTGGAGTTGAGCACTTCTTCCCTCATTTTATCAATTGCCTTGGAAAATTTAAAATATTTATAAACAAATGTTTTATCCAGCAGGAGAGTAGTAAAGCCTTTATATACATGTTGTTCATTGTAGTGGGTTAGCGCCGAAATTTCGCGATTTTCCAGTCTCTTTTCATGTAGGAATGGGCAATGGAATAGATAGTGGACCAAATTGTCTTGGATGCCAACATTGCAGAAGTAGCAATTTAAAGGGTCGCTGTTCCAAATTCCCGTGATATACCTACGTGACTTACCTAACAATGCAATACGTCCAATTTATATGCACAATTGCACACAACAAACTCGTGTGCAAAACATCGAATGCAGAAGACAATCGTTATAAATAACAGGTACCTGGTGTTGAAACGTCGCTATTTTAAAACTTGAACCTTAATCCCAAATACCGCACTTATATTAAAAGATGTTTTTATCTAAATATTTTCTCTAAATTTTGTGCTTCTTCGATTGCAATCGTATTTAAAACAAATTTGGATGTATCTGTGTTGGAAATATAAATTTGATCTTCGAAAGTTTGTGTTTCAAAATAGAACAGAGAGTCTGCAGTTAGGTAGACACATGTTATTTATAAAACATTGAGGTAATGTATATATCTTTAATTATAAAGAGCTTATTATAGTTGAAAAATTTTCCAGGAGAATATTTATCTATAAAGGTCACTTCTCCTGTCAAAATTAGACGGCATCTATTGACCGTCGCCGAAAACTAGCGGCCTCGGATCGGTAACAAAGCCACAGCACCCGCTTTGAAAAACTGAAAAGCGTCCACCTAGAGACCATAGTTTCGGGCTAATTGCCCTCGTCAGCCTATGGCAGACTTTATTCCATGAGATCTACAAGGAATCTAATGAAATCCTCATAATCTGCCAAAGATTGTGACGTTTAGTTTTTACGTCTATTTTGACAGGAGGTGGCCGTTTATCTTTATAGATTAATAACCTCCCGGCAAAATTTCCATCTATATTTTGGCCATTGATTTAGGCTAGCCACTTTGTCAGCTAAACATCTCTTTGGCGGATTGTGAATATTCCATTGGTTCCCTTGTAGATCTCATGGAATAAAGTCCATCCTAGACTAATGAGGGCCATTAGTCTAAAACCATAGTCTCTAGGTGGATGCTTCTCAGTTTACCAAAGCTGGTGTTGTGGCTTTGTCACCGACCTGATGCTACTAATTTGCGGCGACGGTCAATAGATGGCGTTTTGTTTTGACGTCTATTTTGATGAGAGGTGACTTTATATTTAAAGATCTTAATGTTTCTCTTTTAATTACCTGATGTAAACACGCCAAGTACCACAAATTATAACTTGAAATATATGTGATCCTCTATACGGAGATTGAATATGGACATTAGAGTGTGATAAAACTTTTTTTTTTATTTCGAGTATATATTTTTTGAAAATACCAATAAGCACTAATGTTTATTTTACACATAAAACGAAATTTCTACTGTCCTAACTGCGAAGACCCACCAGCGAATGCAAATAGCCAAATGAGGCTCTGTCATACTTGTAAGTGAAAAAGTCGAACTGCATTTCACATGTGTAAACATGTAGTACACTTACAGTAATAGAAACCGCCAACTTCTACGCACCATGATTATCATGGCCTGTACCAGGTGTATATGGTAATTTAAACCAAAAACCTTATATTGTATAATACTTATAACAAGATTTTCATGTTGTATAATAGAAACACATCTGTAAATGATTATATGCATGATTGACATGTGTCATTACATCATCATATGTATTGTACTTTGTACAAACTGAGGATAAATAAATAAAACTCTGTAATGGATTAAGAGTTGACCTGAAGCAAGAGATAGAAGTCAAAAACGTCTAAAATCAGATGTAGTAGAACCAAAACAACATCTAAAGATAGATAGGAAACTGTCAGGACTGCGCCAGTGTACAATTTCGCCAGACGATCCACGCTCCTGTCGCATCTGCTGAAATGCAATACTTCCTTTCTCGGAAAAGATATATAAAGCCTCCGTCCTAGCCAAAAATATAGTCACTTCACCATCAGCGGAAGCCCTCGTCGGTTGTCACCAAGGTCCTCCTCATCCACCATGTAGACCAGTAAGAACTCTTTTATCTCCATCTTTCGCTCCTAGCTCAACTTTTATCTGTTCAGGGAACTTTCCTAGTGCAACTGTGTCTTTGTTTTTTTTTTTTTTGTGTGGACATTCCCAAGCTTTCCACTCTGCCTCGACCACGACTGCTTGTACTCTGTGAGAACTGTTAAAGGTCTCCCAAAGTGCAGAGAGGTACTGTAAAATTCTCCACGCCCTGACTGTCCCTCTCGGTTACTACAGGTTTACCCCTTTCGGTTACCACACACAGCGAGAGACCCTCGGTTACCACATGTACTAGAGATAATTTTTTTGAAAAATTGAGGAAAACATAGATTATTCAAACACACCATTCAGGTCTATTTGAAATTTATGGTTGTTGTGCGATTTCTTTTCTAGATATGTGTATGTCTTCTATATATTTCTTCATCTCAAGAAGTCCATGCATCACCAGACCAGGTCATGAATATTATGCAAAGGGTTTCCACGCCACCCAGGAGGTACCTGCTCAGCGCGTTAGCCTTTGTTTATAGTGGCGCTTCGCCTCCCGTAGAAGCCCTATTCCACTCTTCTGGCACAACCAGAGCATCCAACTCGCTCTCGGCCGAGCTGATGGTCCAGGCCCTGCCAGGAACTGGTCTGCCGATGCTATGGACTCCTCAGTCTCAAAGAGTCAGGGGAGGGGAAAGCCTCAATATCTGAGGAAACATAAATTCGGACAGAGTCTCAAAGCAGACCCGCCTTCTACCTCACTTCCCAACTGACTGACGTCCCATTGTTGGACCGTTGGAAACGAGATTTTTATAGAGCGTCCTTGAAGAATTAAAAATATTTTCATGAAATATTTTATGATATAATATATAATTTGAACATTGATATATATATCATAAAAATGAATATTTTTATTTAGAATTTTGCGATAGAAACCTTCAATAATTTCAATAATAATAAAGAAAATGAATATGATACTTAAAGCTCCAATATTCATATGAAAAAAAAAATTCGAAAATACAAATGTATGATCTTTTAAACATTCATTTTCTATTTACAAAGGATTAAATATCAAAGTTTATCAAATTCAATATATATATCTAAATTTGAACACTTCTAATTGGAGTTTTTTTTTACATAATACTCTTTTTAATATGATATAAATTTCATCAAATATTATTAAATTTATGAAATTTTTTGAAGGATCTTCCAATACAGTATTAGAGCTCTAAGAAGAGTCTGGCAGATTATATTGGTGAAACTGCTGGGAGGGTTCACTACTGAGGAGCCAAGCCCTCTCAATATATTTTACATCGCCGTAAGAACAAAAGAAGTTTGCTTTGTTTATGAAAGAAACATCCGTGCTTAAATGTTTAATTTCCTATATAAATGTGGAAGAGTGTGGTACAGTGGTACATCCTACTCCACGCTGACGAGCGCCAACAGCGCGAAACGCTTTCGTGGATGGCTTTTCTTGATTTATCAAGAAAATGGGTTGGTCAAATATCAGGAAACATGTTAAATCAATGTTTAGTTGATTTCTGTTCCACTAAATGGCGCTCTGCCATCTAAAAAGCATATGTGCTCCTTGTCAGGATATGCCTACTTTGTATATATGTGATGA
>CP092880.1:4589524-4644747 GCA_030710605.1 Cordylochernes scorpioides
TCCGTGAACAGATAAAAGTTGAGCTAGGAGCGAAAGATGTAGAGATAGAAGAGTTCTTACTGGTCTACATGGTGGATGAGGTGGACCTGGGATACAACCGACGAGGGCTCACGCAGATGGTGAAGTAACTAACAAGTGACTGTATTTTTGGCTAGGACGGAGGCTTTATATACCTTTTCTGAGAAAGGGAGTATTGCATTTCACCAGATGCGAAGAGCGTGGATCGTCTGGCGAAATTCTAAACTGGCGCCGTCCTGACAGTTTCCAATCTATCTTTAAATGTTGTTTTGTGACTTCCATCTATCTCGAATTTAGACGTTTTTGACTTCTATCTCTTTAGCTCAACTCTTAATCTATTACAGAGTTTTATTTATTTATCCTCAGATTGTACAAAGTACAATACATATGATGATGTAATGACACATGCCAATAATGCGTATAATCATTTACAGATGTGTTTCTATTATACAACATGAAAATCTTGTTATAAGTTATATACAATATGGGGTTGTTGGCTTAAATTACCATATATATATAGTGTGTGTTTTTATAATAAACTATTTTAGCATTTTAAAGTTAAAAATAAATAATGTAAATTTGAATTTAAACAAGATTTTAAAATACTGATAATCGATGTTATTTATAGATATAAAAATTAAGGATTGTTGTTAAAAACAAACCTATCACAAGAATCCTAAAAATGTTTAGGCCGTGTTCAACATATTGGAAATGTCGATAAACAAAAGTCGTAGGACGAGTGGGTAACCCCCTCGATTCCCGACAGTCATGAACAGGGATTGAATCCCGCGTTAAAATTTGTTTAATATGTGATAACCTTCACATATTACACAATGTTCAATTATCATGAACTAGGTTGCTCTTGCTGAGCGGTACCTATTTATGTGAATTTGAACCAGGAAATGTCATTAGAGAAAAAAATTACAGGCGATATGTGTCAATAACTCTTGCATCGTTTGGATTAGCAGGCGCCATTTTTTTAAAATTTGTAATGAATAGATTCATTTATAATATGTATTTTTTAGAGAGAGAGAGAATTCTTATTTTTATTATATAGATACAGTTAAACCTGTCGGTAAACTCTTGGGACTCACCAAAATAGGGTGCTATAGAGAGGAGGTACTATAGATAGGTTACTCTTAATGTAAATCGCGTCCTACTACGTATTTGAAATCAGGCGCTATATAGAGGGAGGCGATATTTAGAGGGAGCGCTATAGACAGGTTTAACTGTAATACGTTTATACGTTTTTATAAGTGTATACATTTATAAGTTTTTCTGTACTCCTGTAGAAGGGCAGAAATGCCTGAAAACTCGAGATTACATTAATAAAGATAAAAGAAACACATCTCCAGAAACCATTGTTTGATTTTTGCACTATAATAAAGCACTTTTAGGTACGTTGTGCATATACTAACTACGGCTGCCAATCCAATCGAAGGCGCTGTAATGATTTTTTTAATATAATACACCTATCCCCCGATTTACACGGTAGATACGTTCCTGAGAAAAACGTGTAAATCGAAAATTAAAAATTTATAAAAAAAAAGAAATACAGACACAGTGTGCGTGTGCAGCAAGTCGGCACATAAGCTCGGGATTCCTCGTGAGATGTGTACACAGCGCATGTGTTCAATCACAGTAGCATTTAGTATAGTGCGATAAAAAAAAAAAAAAACTTATTTGGAAAACCGTGTAAAAGCGAAAACGTGTAAAACAAGTACCGTGTAAATCGGGGGATAGGTGTATATTCTTTTTTTATTATTATTTCCGAAATCATTATTACAGAAGATTTTCTGTAATAATGAATCCTTGTTCCAGACATTGTCTTCTGAACAGTGCGTCCAATACTTATCTTCACTTGGTCAAATATTGAAGATTTGATATCAGCACGTTTACCTAGACAATTGTCGACATTTCTAGAGGCTTTACATGGCGTCGTAGTGTACTTACTATAGAAACAATGGAATATTTATTTCAAGATGGCTTTCTTCTAATTTGTAGATGGAGGAGTATAGTCTTTTCACTAGCAATTGGCCTGTACCAGATGACATGAGTCTGTATCCATGTATTGGTGCTTTCCAAAAGATTTTCAGAATCTATGTCTCTTTCCTGACCATCTGGTACACCATCTGAAGCTGCAAATAGGCCTGTAGCCCTCTGCTTTGTATATAATGAACTCTGATGTATTTGAGCTTAAATGGTCAACATAATCTAATATAAACATAACATATATGTCACAATATCTTATTCAACAAATAACTCTCGAGCTTTTATTCACCTTATTAGTTATAATGCCTAAATTTAAAAAATGCTAAAAATTGCATTATCATTGTGAGTGAGCAAATGGACTTTAAAGATACTTTAAAGAAAACTTTTCAAGATAACGCTTTACATGGCGTTGTAGTGTGCTTGGTATAGAAACAATATCAGCTTTCTTATGTGGTAGATGCTTTCTACATTTTTATTGGAATCTCTCTTTCAAGATGGCTTTACTGTGACTTGTAGATAATGGACTCTGATGTATTTGAGCTTAAATGGCCAAAATAATCTAATATAATCATAATCATAGCATATATATGTGACAATACAATCATATTCAACAAATAACTTTCGGGCTTTAGTCATTTTATTAGTTATAATAACCCAATTTAAAAGGTTCTAAAAATTATACATTGCAATTGTGAGTGAGCAAATGGAAATAAACGATCTAATTATATCAGAAATATTTCAAAACTTTTAAAGATAACGCTTTACATGATGTTGTAGTGTGCTTTGCTTTAGAAACAACTTACTTTTGTGGTAGATGCTTTCTACATTTTCAATGGAATCTCTCTTTCAAGATGGCTTTCCTGTGATTTGTAGATAATGAACTCTGATGTATTTGAGTTTATTTGTTTTGTTGTTGTATTTGAGTTTATAAGTGGCCAACATAATAATAGAATATATATGTCACAATACAATCATATTTAAACCAACAACAACAAAGCCTTTATTTAGAGCCTCTCGCCCTATACAGGATTCGCCAGTTCACAAGGGATGGGGAGAACACTGTGTGGCCTTTTCCGGGATATAATCTTGTGGAATCCAAATATCGCCAACGCTATACACCTATCCCCCGATTTACACGGTAGATACGTTCCTGAGAAAAACGTGTAAATCGAGGGATAGGTGTATATTAAACTGTCAAATCTGAATAGGTGTTCGCCCCCTCATGAATCAGAGCCTCCCAATATTCTTTTCAAAATAGGTAGTATAGAGTAGAATAACGTATTTTAGTATAGTGCGATAAAAACAAAGACAAAAAACTTATTTGGAAAACCGTGTAAAAGCGAAAACGTGTAAAACAAGTACCGTGTAAATCGGGGGATAGGTGTATACCTATTCTTTGATTTCATTAATTAGTGCCGGAAATGAAGGACAAAGTTGCTCCGTTTTATCATTTAGTTTTCGTCTTTCCTCAAACAGAGCAGCACAATCAAATAAGTAGTGCAACATCTCCATTGTTATTCCTGATCCACAGAAAGTACATTTCAAGTACAATACAATCATATTCAACAAATTTGCACCATGACTTTCGGACTTTATTCATTTTATTAGTTATAATGGCCCAATTTTTAAAGGTTCTAAATATTGCATTGTCATTGTGAGTGAGCAAATGGAAATAAAGGATCTAATTATATCAGAAATATTTCAAAACATTTAAAGATATCGTTTTTATTTGAAAATGAAAATAGTATAACAGAATATTTAATGAAAAATTGTACAAAAAGTGAAAATGTACTGGGATCAAATTGATAAATTTTCAGAAAAAGGCATCTCCTAATCGTGTAACTAAAATTTGCTGATGGCTTGCGCCATCTATCGGAATAAATATTAACTAAGCGATGTTTTTCATTATTCCAGAATAATTTCCAAATATCCTTTGTTGGTTAATCAAGAAAAGCTAAACACGTACGCATTTCAGGCTATCGGTTCTCATCGACATTTCTCACTGCTTCCTTAAATCACACCGGGGACATCAGCAAATTGAAGAAATGCATCAAATATGCCCAATATTGATCAATCCTTCAGATTGGTGCTTAATTATTTTTTTTTCAAGAAGTCTCTCAAAGACAAACTCTTTTATAAAGGTCTCATTTCTTACTGCTTCCTTAATTCCAGGCGAAATCATCACAGCGGGGACATCAGCAAATTGAAGAAATGCATTAAATTTCCCCAATATTGATCAATCCTTCAGATTGGTTCTTAAATATTCTTTTTTTTTTTTTTTCAAGAAGCCTCAAAGAAAAGCTCTTTTATAAAGGTCTCATTTTTCACTGCTTCCTTAAATCCAGACAAAATCATCACAGCGGGGAAACATCAGCAAATTTAAGAAATGCACCAAATCTGCCCGATCAATTCTTCTCCACGACAATGTCTGACCTCTCGCCCACTGACTGCCACATTTCATCCAAGTACTTCAACCACTTTTCACGCGAGAGTTTCTTCAAAAATCAATGTAACGCCCAAAGGACTTCGAATTGTGTATATACTCTATCTTATGAGAACTTTGTTAAGTTTAGAACTATTTGTACAATAATTTACAAAACACTACTAATCCATCGTGTAAATAATTAATCATATATATGTAAATAATACTAGCACAGCACAATAGTCCTTTGGACTTCGTGCTTTTGTAACAATAAAAAGGTTTTCGAAGATTTAATTACCTCCAGATTTCCATTTAACCGTAATAAACAAACTTGTTTCTTATTGACAAAGCTGTTGCAAATCTATTGTTTTTTTTTTGTTTTTTTGTTTAAAATATAATAAAGTTTTATCTCTCCCAATATACCAATATAAACAACAACAACAAAAAGCCTTTATTGAGGACCTCTCGTCCTATAAAGGATTCGCCAGTTTACAGAGTAATTGAAGAGAACTAAGAATACAGAGATATATGTAGTAGGTATAGTATAGTATTTTCTACACTGTGACTATATACAACCGCAGCAACAAGCCTTTTAGTGGAATCAAAGTCCCATACAGGATTCGTCATTCTAATCCTGACAAAGATTATTTACATATAATTATTTACATCAATTAGATTATGTAATATATCAAGATAATTATAATAAGTTTCCTTATTAAGTTAAATGACAAGATTTCAAGCGTTAGCTCATCTTTAGGCCTAATTGTTTCGAAAATTGTATAACATTTATATAGAGATGTACTTGTTTTCTTTCCTCTCCACTTCTCCCACCCATATTTCAAAAAAATTTTTTTTTTCCAAATCCATATTCTTATTTTTCATAGGATTATTCAAATAATAATCTGTATATATTTACCACATGTGTATATAATCTTTCTCCATTTTTACCCCTTTGTATATTTCCCACTTTCATAGGTTTCTCCGTCTTGTAACCCCAAGGAGAATCCTCTGTAAGACCTGTGTGTCGTAATAAAGGTTTGTGTGTGTGTGTGTGTGTGTGTGTGTGTGTATATATATATAGAGATGTAGAAGGAATTTACATATTTATCTATTATTAGGAACATACACTGCGTGACATTGAAAATGGAACACCAAGAAATAGTGGCCAGAAAGTGATGAAACTCGGCAGACAGAGAGAGACAGGGACGAACAATAAGTAATCTTTATTTCAAAATGATAGTCATAATACAGAGCGAGAACGGCGTCGGCTTAGTAGCAAGTAGGACCACCGCGGACGGCGATGCACGCAGCAACACGTCTAGGTAGAGAGTCAATCAGAGTACGGATGGCGTCCTGAGGGATGGCTCTCCATTCCCTCTCAACCATTTGCCACAGTTCGTCTTCTGAACGCGGCTGTGGCAAGGCATGCAAACGGCGTCCATGGCTAATGCGAGCAGTGTGCGGTCGGGCGTTATCCTGCTGATAAAGGGCATTGGGTACCCCCTGAAGGTAGGGGAGTGTCACCGGTCGCAGCACATCATCAACGTATCGTTGGGCCGTCATAGTGCCCTGAATACGAAGTAAAGGTGACCTGGAATCAGACGCGATTGCGCCCCAAACCATGATTCCACGTTGTCGCACGGTGGGGCGTTCCACAATTGCTGCCGGATTGGACCTTTCTCCACGTCGACGCCACACGCGTACACGGCGACTATCACTGGACAAGCAGAAACGCGACTCATCTGAGAACACGACCCTGTGTCATTCCGTCATCCACGTCGATCTAGCCAGGCACCATTCCAAACGTTGGCGCCTATTCGGTGGGGTCAATGGCAGTCTTCTTAGCGGACGGCATGAGTGCAAGCCATTAGCAACCAATCGACGGGAAATGGTTCTGGTCGAGATGGAATGATCTAGGGTGTCTTGCACATGTTGCAGGATGGCGGTACAAGTGGCTTGTGGGGCCGCCACTGCTTGTCGAAGGATACGCCGATCCACAAGTGCTGACGTCACTCTGGTTGCACCGGCATTCCTATAAATTGCCACATTTCCTTGTTCCAACCATCTTCTCCACAGTCGGTGCACCGTGGACGCACCAAGGTGTGTATCAGCTGCGATTTGACGTATGGACCAACCTGCCCTTTTCAGTCCGATCACCATGCCCCTCGTAAAAGCGTCTGTCTGCTTGAACTGCCTCCGTTTACGATGACCTGGCATTCTCTGTTATTACACGTGTCTTTTGACACAAGAACAAAATTTCTACAATGATTTTCCTTGAAGAAATAACGACACGAATACTGTCCTTTCTGCAAGTTCCTTCCCTTATATCTTACTCCATGTGCGCACGAGAGCTGCGCATTTTACATCATTTGCATAACTCGGTTAGGCGCGTCTACCCTGAAATTTGCATAATTTTCTGGCCACTATTTCTTGGTGTTCCATTTTCAATGTCACGCAGTGTATATATGTGAGAAATATAAACTATTTTTGACGCGTAGATTCTTTTTGAATTAAAACTATTGTTCTAAGAATATACAAAAGGCATTATTCTTTAGAAATCTATTTTCCAAATGATTCAAAACACTATTGGCGAAATTTATGTTTAAATTGTTCTAAGAATTGACAAAAACTTTAGGGCTTTATTCACTTTATCAGTTATATTGACCCGATTTAAAAGGTTCTAAATATTGCATTGTCATTATGAGTGAGCAAATGGAAATAAACGATCTAATTATATCAGAAATATTTCAAAACTTTTAAAGATAACGCTTTTATTTAACCAATGTATAATAGAATATTTAATGTGTGTGCGTGTGTGTGACAATTGACAATTAAAAATATTTATTGTCATCTTAGACAATGTTACATCAATTTATCAACGAGAAAAAAAAGATAGCGAAAAGCGTGTTCGAACCAGGGACATCAGGTTCTAAAGTCTAAAGCTTTGACAGCTAGGCTATTTTGCCTTAAGAAAGAAAAGAAATATATTACATAAAAATAAATAAAAATAAATATTTACATAAATGTTACATATATTTTACAAGGGGGGTGATGGAAGGAGACCTCGACGCTGGAGGGTCCCGGACCAGGCGATGAGCGGGTCCTCCACCGCTTCTCCGAGCCCAACCTGGACAAAGTAGCGATAAATTCGCAACTTTGCCGACGCCAGGATGGAAAGGGCGTCGTCCTCAAGGCCGGACCCGCCGAAGATCCAAGCCTGCAGGTTAGGGGGCCGCCCTATGATGTTGAAGGCCTCTCTAATGAGAGGCCTGATGGAGGGACAGCACCAGTAACGGTGGCTGAGGGAGCGGTCGATGGACCCGCAGGCAGGACAGGAGGGTCCGACCGAGGCAGGATGGGCCGGATGGGGCAGGGCGTAGAGGGCCAACTTGAGGGCCGCGTCGGCCTCGTGGCCCGAGTAGGCGCAGCGCCGCAGCGAGGCCCAGTCGATCCTGGATGGTGGTGGACCGATGGTGGGCGACCATCTCGAGGTGAACCTTAAGATGGGCATGGCGGCGAGGCGCGGGCGATCCAGGGCCCGTCGGGCCGAGCGGGTCGTGAGGCCGTTGAGGAACGGCGTAGCCGTCCCTCGCAGCACCACGGCCGCAGCTAAGGAGCTAGATGAAGGCGCAGACTCCGCCCCGAAGCCCACGGCGTTCTCGGAGGTCAGCCTCCGACAGAAGGCGCCCAGGGCCGCGGCGTCAGCCAGGGCCGAGCGCGTTGGGCGGGCGATGAGATGTTCCTCCACGATGAGGTCCCGGACTCGGGCTCCGCGCCAGCGGGCAGGGGCCAGGAGGTCGGGAGGGCGGAGGAACCGGCAGCCGCCGATGATGGGGAGGTCCAGGAGCTGAGCTGTGGGGAGCGCCCGGTGGTTGAGGCCCAGGATGTTGGAGGCCTCCTCCCAGAGCTTCAGCAGCCGGAGACGGCGGGGCTGGAGACGGGTGCCGTCCGGTGGAGGGTGGATCCAGGCTTCATCGCTGTTGCCGCCGACCAGCCAGCTGAAGGCATTTCTGCCCCCGCGGAGCGCGACCTGCACCCCCTTGAGGCAGGCGAGCTGGAGCTGGGTCGCGAGGTCGAGGAGGCCGAGGTCTCCGATGGCAACTGGCCTCGCCATGACATTGGCGGGAAGCCACGCCGTGTGGTCTTGTCCCCAGACGAACCTCGCCAGTCGGGCCTGCAGCTTGGCGATGGTCGGGGGTGATGGAAGGTATCCATGCAGGTGGTGCTGGATGACAGACCCCACCAGCGTGTTCGCCGCTCTTGCTCGCCCGACGAGGGAGAGGCCGCGGGTGAAGGGCGTCCATTTGCGGCATGCAGTCTCCAGGAGGGCCAGGAGATGCTGCTCCCGGTGGGCGACGGTGCTCCTGGGGGCGATGTCGAGCCCGAGGACCCTGATGGAGGTGGTCGACAAGGAGGCGCCGAGAGGGGAGTCGCCGCGGTTGCGCCAGGCGCCGCACCAGAGGCCAGCGCTCTTCCGGAGGTTCACGCCGATTCCGGAGGCCTGCCTGAAATCTTCGAAGACGGTCGCCACCCGCTCGAAGGCTCCGTCGCGATGGAATAGGAGGACGATTTCGTCGGCGTAGGCGATGGCATTGCCCACGCCGAGGGTCAACTCCAGGCGACGTAGCAGCGGCCCCGTGGCGATGCTGAAGAGTGCGGCGCTCACGGCGCAACCCTGCCTGAGGCCGTTGAGAAGGGGGAAGGCTGTTGTATGAAAGCCTCTGGCCCGGATGGTGGCGTCCGCCCGGCGTAAAGGATGTTGATCCATGCCAGAAGGCCGGCGGGAGGCGGAGGGACATCAACAGGGACTCCAGGAAGCCGCGGTCTAGTGAGTCAAAGGCGGACTCTAGATCGACGCCCATGACGGCCAGCGGCGAGCCCAGGGCGGTGGCCTCCTCGACGGCGTCCGTCACCATGGCGATGTTCCATGACGGGGACCTCCCGGGGACGGCGTAGGTCTGGCATTCCGGCACGAGGGTCCGCAGGTGGGGCTTGAGGCGCCGGGGAAGGATGGCGGCCAGGACCCTGTAGTCGGCCGAGGGCAGCGCGACAGGCCTGTAGCCATCAAGGCCGCGACCTCCGCCGTGAAGCCGCGAACACCCGGGCCAGAGCTTCCGTGAAGAAGTCCTCGTTGAAGGCGAGCCGTCCCAGCCGGGGGCCTTTCCGCGAGGGAGGTGCTCGATGGCGTGGGCGATCTCGCTGGGGCTGATGTCTGGCCGGTGGAGCGGGTCCTCCTCACTCAGCTCGCGGGTGGTGGTGGTGGAAGGCGCGCTGCTGGCGATGAAGGCAGCTCCCGCAGCTGGATCGCTGGTGGGACGGGCGAAGCGGGGCTGGAAGGTCGCGAACGCCCTCCGCCGAAGCTCTGGGCCCTCGATGACGTTGTACTCCTCGTCCCTGATGACGCTGATCGGGCGACGGAGGCGGATGGCGCGTGCCAGGTCCGGCAGCGATGGGTAGTCTGCCCGGATGGAGGAGGCCTCGAGCTGCGCCGCGATGTAACGTCTCGCCCTGTAGACGTAGCTGTCGCTGGCAGCGTGGCGTGGGTCGTGCAGGGATCTGGCCTCCGCCAGCAGCCCCGCCTTGATGGAGGTCCACCTATCCCAGAAGGTCCCGTCGTCGTCATCGTGCGCTGTGTCTTCCTCCAACTCCCGGATGTAGCCAGCCAGATGTTCGAGAGCAAGGCCCGAGCGGAGCATCGCGGCCAAACGAGGCTGGGTGGGGGAGGAGACGGCGGTGGTGGGCGGGCCCACCTGGAGCAGCACGAGGCGATGGTCCGAGAGGTGGTAGTGGCTGGTCGCGTAGATGGAAACGCGATCCAGGACTCCAGCAGGGACGAGGATCCGGTCCAGGCGGCTGGATTCGACTTGGTCGCCGTGCCTGGCGACTCTGGTGGGCGGCGTCGAACTGGGTGGCCACGTCGACCAGCGCGGCCAGGTCCAGTAGAGCGGCGAGGGCATCTGACGATGATGATGACGAGGGGCCCCGATCCCTGATATTGAAATCTCCGATTATCCAGCAGGCCCCCTCCTCCTCCTGTGCCGCTGTCGCCGCCAGGAGCTCCAGTTGCCGGTTTCTCTCCCGGGGTTCATGAGCCAGATGAACGGCGATGGCCGTCATCTCCTCGCCGTGGACATCTATGGTTGCCAAGGCGATGTGGCCCGGCCACAGGATGCGCTGTTGTAGCACGGCTACGCCTGGTCCGAAGACGCAGGCGAGTCCGGATCCCGAGATGGCTACGGGATGGGCCAATACAACAGCGCTGTAGCCGAGGCAGAGGTCTTGGCCGCTGCCCAGATGATATGCGTTTGTCTCCTGGACAAACGCGATGTCCACGCGATGTTGCCTGAGGAGATGACAAAGGGCAAGACTCCTCCCCCGAGTGGCGAGCCCTCGCGCATTGATGGTGGCGACGCGGTGGTTCATTGGGGCCGCCGGTTAAGCAGCACCCCCTTGGTCTTCTGGAGGGTCTTGCGGATGGTGTGGTTGGAGTCTGGAATCGAGGCCTTGATGGCTTCGGCCACCTCGTCGAGGGCGGCGACCTGTGCTTTTGACAGCGAGTGCACTCGCTTCTCCATTTTTCTTTTAGAGGTGAGTAGCTGCTCTGCGTCCTCGCGGTCTATATCGGGCAGCTTGTCCCAGTCGATGGAGAGGTTGGGGGACTGCTCGAGGTGCTCCTGCAGCTGGACGAGTGCGGGTTTTCCCCGGGGAGACGCGGAGGGAGTTGAGGTCAGCTCCTCCTCCGACATCTCAATGTCGAGCGGAAAGGTCTCGGGCTCGAGGGGCCGCGGGGTAGCTAGAGGAGCAGGGAGGGCGACAGGGGCGGGCTGGGCAAGATCCCTCGGTTCGGCAGGATGGTGCGCCGAGGGGATCGCTGGAGCCTCTGTTGATGTCTTCGCCGGTTGGACAGGGGACGCCGGTGTTGCGGGCGCAGGAGCCGGCTTCCTTGGCTGCTGAGGAGGAGGAGGAGGAGGGGGAGGGGGCCTTGCGTCGTTGGGAGACGCTGCTTGCCTGGGGCTGCTGTTCTGCCTGGCGAGCGCTGGGCAGTTGGCTCTGCGGTGACCCTGTTTCCCGCATTTGGAACACTTGATTCCAAAAGAGAGGAAGGCTGACAGAGTGTCTCCCTTGGACTCGATGGTCAGTCGGGTGGGCAGCGTTTCCAGCCTTACGCCCTCGCGGAGCAGGATGAACGCCTCCCGGCGGCCGTCGGTGAAGGTGAACTCCCCCATTTTGACCAGGATGGGGGCGATGGAGGTGACCTTCCCGAATTGGCTCAGGGCGTTCACGATGGTGCTGTCCTCCACAAAGCCGGGCAGTTTGGCCACGACTATACGCTCCGCCCTCTTGCGGAAGGGGAAGACCTTGAGGGACGTTCCCTCGATTTCCAGGCCGTCCGCGACCAGACGGTTCGCGAGGTCCTTGTTCGCGAGGCCCACGATGTAGTGGCCGTTCATTTTATTGAACTGCGTAATGCCTTTTGGCCCCCCGAGTAGCATGCTCATTGCCCGGAGGTAGGAGTAGTCCGGGATGTCTGGGCACAGCTCCACGAAGACGTAGTTCTCGTGGTTGGTAGTAGCCTGCCTCGCTTTGGCGTCGGCGATGTTGGCGCGTGTCGCCTTGATCTCCTGAGGCGGCACTGCTCTCGGCCCTGTTGGCCGCTTCCGCTGCTATGAGCTGCGCTGCTCTCCAGGCTTGTTGGGCTGCCTTGCAGCGTGCTCAGGTGATGTTGAGCCGCGGCGCCTCTTCTTGCCCTTCACGACTGTGTAGCCTTCGTTGGCGTCCACCTCCGCCATCTCGCTGTCGGCCCAGTTGAGCGAGCCCGGGCTGGCTGTTGTAGCGCTGGTAAAAGCAGCAGTCGGCGGCGCCGTGACGTCACCCCGCGCGGCAGCCAGCATTACTTCGCGCGCCGGCGGTTTGCTTCTTTTCGAAGTTCCATAGAAAATTCTTTAGAAGAATTCTCTTCGATTCTTTTTTTCGGCGATAACTCCTCGCCTGGTTGTGATCCAGTGCTGGGCCTTTCAGGCACTTGTTCAGCGGATCGAGAGGTTTCTTCTGGTACCAAACTCGTGATGGTAAGCGCCTTTTACACACACTCCAGAGGCGAAAACGGCGGAGCCCGCAAAAGCGCGTCCGCACGCTCGAGTGTGTGTGTGTGTGTGTGTGTGTGTGAAAAAATAGTATAAAAAGTGAATTTGTTCTTTAAAATTTATTTTTTAAATGGTTCAAGCGCTAATAACGAACTTTCTGTTTTCATTGTTCTAAGAATTAACAAAAACCATTCTTTTTTTATAAATATATTTTACAAATGGTTCAAACGCAAATAGCTAACTTTCTGATATTATTGTTCTAAGAATTGACAAAAATTCTTCTTCTTTGGATATCTATCTTCCAAATGGTTTAAACGCCTATAGCTGATTTTCTGTTTCCATTGTTCTTTATAAACAAGTAGACAAGTGGGTAACACCCTCGATTCCTGACAGTCATGAACCGGGATTGAATCCCGCGTTAAATTTTTTTTTAATATGTGAATAACCTTCACATATTATTCATTGTTTCAATTATCATAAACTAGGTTGCTCTTCATGGTAATCATGGTAAACGGTTTGCGGATTTCGAACAAATTAGAAAGAAGGAATCATATATCGCCGCAACTCTTTTTTATTAACCCCCCTCAGACCAATAGTCGCCTATAACCAATCACCAGCATATTCTCTCTCCAAACATCTAGCCAATAGACTTTCTGAAATAACCAAAAATGTACCTCACATTGTTAAAAATCCTGAAGAAATTCTACAAAAAATGAAGAATTTCCAATTGAAAGCCAATCACCGAATCGTTTCATATGATGTCAAAGACCTATACACAAGCCTTCCCCACGACTTAATAATGGACTCACTACAAACCATCCTAATCAAACATAAAGAAGCATACCCGGACCACCTTGCAATCCTGAAACTCACCGAAATCTGTTTAAAGAGCACAACAGTTAAATTCACAGGAGAATACTACAACCAAATAAAAGGCACACCGATGGGAAGCCCACTGTCTACAATTCTAGCCGAAATAGTTCTCTCCACCATTGACTCATGGATCACTGAAGTAAAACCCAACGAAATATTAATCTGGTCAAGGTACGTTGATGATATTTTTTGCATAATCACAGAAAACAGTGAAAATCACATCCTAGAAACCCTCAATAGCTTCAACTCATCTATTCAATTTACAATAGAAAAAGAAAATAACGGAAGCCTGCCATTCCTTGACATTTTATTTACCAGAAATAGAACCGGTTTTACAACAAAATTTTATAGAAAACCTACCTCCCCAACGCAGTACCTACACTTTGCCTCCAATTCTCCCATCTCCCACAAAATAACAGTTGTACGTACCTTGACGAAAAGAGCTTTCACCCACTGCTCATCAAAAATAGAATACAATAAAGAACTTAAATCTATCGAAAACCAGCTTCTTAAATCTGGATACCCACTTCCTTTCATTAAAAGAAATAGATATAAACCAGGGACTCCCAGAAATAACTCCAATCAGTACATCTCCACCTGTTACTTACCATATACAGAATCTACAATTACAATAGCCCGCAAACTCAAAAGTTTTGGCATAAAAACCATCTTCAGAGGTTCACCTTCCATGACCTCTGTTGGAGTCAATTGTAAATATTCATTAATTCATTTATTTGCATTTTTAAATTCATTTTGTTTTCACTAATTTATTTATTTTCTTTTAATCTGTGAAGTTTATTTTGTTATTTGGCACTGTTGGTGTTTGTTGACAGTTTTAATCTCCTACCATTATTATTATTGTAATCGAATTTGTGGTAATAAAACCTACTCTATTCTTTGCAAAGTTTTATTCATTCATTCATTAACTAAAACCTACTCTATTCTTTGCAAAGTTTTAATCATTCATTCATTAACTCAAATATAAATAAATACTCAAATATAAATCTACAATTCGAACATCTTTCTGGTCCCTCGAGCCGGATCCACGGATAATTTGGTAAGTGAAAATTGAATTATCTTGTGTCGGCAAAAAAAGTTGAGAGATTGCTGGTGATTAGAAAAAAAAGGAAAGATACATATTTTATACCTTAAGCAATCTAAATCATGTCTAAAAGGGCTAATTCTGATATATCTATTTTCAAAATTTATATTGAAGAATTCAATGCGTATGCGAGTCAGTTTGACGAAATTTGTCAACAGAAAAATATACGTAGATTGAAACTTTATCATGCAAATATGACGGAATTATTCAAAAATCTTAAAGAAACATATTATCAAATAGTGAGATCAAATGCTTTGGAAGCCAGTGAAACACTATTTAAAGAATACATAGATGTAAAGAATCGTTATGAAAATTTTGTATTTCAAATTGAGGAAATCTTGGAGGTAGAGAACGTTTCTCAACCAGTCAAATTGGAGCAAAGTGCAATATCTAATGTTAAATTACCCAAATTTAATTTGCCTATATTTTCCGGTGAGATGTCTCAGTGGTTGAGTTTTAAGGACCTATTTTTGGTTACCATAGATAAAAATACGACTCTTTCAGATATACAAAAATTGCAATATTTACATTCTTCATTAAAAGGTGATGCAGCTCGTATAATAAAGGGTTTCCCGATCACTGAAAATAATTATAATCAAACTTGTAGAATCTTCCCTAGGTGAGGTCTTGATCAGGTTTTCGTCTCACTTTGATCATCAATCGTTTGAGACTACAGCACTGGTTCTTACCAAGTTAACAAACAATATTCCTAGTTTTACGGTCAAGAAAATAAATTATTCATATATGAAGGGATTGATCCTGGCTGATCCTTCATATTTTAAATCAAGAGAAATAGATGTAATCTTGGGGTCAGATATAGTATTCAACCTCATTCAGGAAGGAAGGAGAAATGGAAATGAAAATGAGCCATCTGCTATCCATTCAAAATTGGGATGGCTCGTATATGGTCCGACCTCAGTGAGTGAACGGCAGTCATTCAGAAATTTAGCACATTTCTCTTCGGAATTGGAATCTGAAGATTTAATAAAAAGGTTCTGGGAATTGGAATCCATTCCTTTGGAAGAAATTCCTACAAAAGAAGAAAAGGATTGTGAAAGTCATTATTTAAAAAATGTAGTCAGGGATGAATCAGGAAGGTATATTGTAAGGCTTCCATTTAAGGAATCAGCTGAAAAGTTAGGTCAATCGAAATCCATCGCAATTCGCAGATTTCTTAATCTAGAGAAAAGGTTAGAACAAAATGAAAATATATATGTTCAATATAAACAATTTATGAATGAATATATAAGATTAGGTCATATGAAGGCAAGTTGTTCTCTACAGACTGAACCAAAATATTACATTCCTCATCACTGTATTCTAAAGGCACAGCCAACTAAGTTACGAGTGGTATTTGATGCATCCACCAAGACTACCACCCAAATATCATTGAATGATCTCCTTCATGTAGGTCCAAAACTTCAAAATAATATATTCAGCATCCTACTTAAGTTCCGCACGAACTCTGTTGCTTTAGTGGCCGACATTGAAAAGATGTATCGGCAGATTAGATTACATCCAGACGATATTAAATATCAAACCATACTATGGAGAGATCGTAAAGATCTAGAATTGCAGGAGTATAACTTGTTGACAGTCACTTATGGCCTTGCATGTGCCCCTTACTTGGCAATTCGAACTCTACATCAGATTGCCCATGAGGTACAAGTTTCTAATCCAAGAGTATCCAAGATTATTCGTGAGGATTTCTACGTGGATGACCTTCTGACTGGATGCCCCACAGTGGAAGACGCCAAGGGACTCGTGCAACAATTGATTGCTGTATTGGGTTCTGGTGGATTCGTCCTGAGAAAATGGGTATCCAATGAAACTTCTATAATTGAAGACTTACCTTTATTATTGAGAGGAAAAGGTGAGGTGATGGAATTTAATAGAAAGGAATCAGGCGTGAACGTTCTTGGAATCCAATGGGATCCAAGTTATGATACCCTCAACATTTCTTGTAAATCTGGTCCAGCTGATGTTAAATCAAAGAGACAAATTGTATCGGCTATAGCCAGAATTTATGACCCCTGTGGCTGGCTTTTCCCTACCACAGTTGTGCTAAAACTTCTCCTCCAAGAAATATGGAAATTGAAATGTGGCTGGGATGAAGATATACCTGCTTCTATTCAAAGAAAGTGGAATACTTTTGAAAGAGAAATGAAGCATCTCCAACAAGTCAGTATTCCAAGATGTATATTCCAACGGAATTTATTAATATCCAATATGCAGATGCATGGATTCTGTGATTCATCAGAGTTGGCTTATTCTGCTGTCTGTTATCTAAGAATAACTTATGAGAATAATCAAATTGAGACCATTATTTTGACAGCAAAAACAAAAGTTGCGTGCTCCCATCGAGAAAATAACCATACCAAGACTTGAGCTTTGCGCAGCCTTGATGTTGGCGCAACTTCAATCACAGACAACTCAAGCACTTCCCTTTAATATCGATGAACAATTCTATTGGACAGATTCAAAGATTGTTCTGGCGTGGATTACTTCTGAATCAAAGAAGTGGCAGATATTTGTGGCCAATCGGGTGGCAAAGATTCAAGATCTGACTGCAGCCCATTCATGGCAATATATATCAGGCAAGCAAAATCCAGCAGACCTTGCAACGAGAGGAATTCTGCCTTCCTGTTTGATCAATTCAAAATTATGGTGGCATGGACCCGTTTGGTTGACATTAGATGGTTCGGAAAATATTCCTTCATTCACAATAGACCCTTCTATGGGTTTAGAAGAGCGTAGTGTTATACTGCATGCTACAATAGCAGAACCATGCCCAGAGTTTTTCTCAAAATATTCTTCCTTTACCAAACTTTTAAGGGTCATGGCTTGGTGTAAAAGATTTATTAATATTACCCGAAAACAGCCAACTCAAAGACTCTCATTTCTAACATCCCAAGACTTAAAAGACTCTCTATTACAAATCGTCAAGATTATTCAGAGATGTGAATTCACCCCAGAAATCAATGCTTGCATAAAAAATATTCCATTACCAAGAAAAAGCAGGCTTATTTCGCTTAACATTTTCATAGATTCCCAAGGAATTCTTAGAATAGGCGGACGATTACGTCACTCGGATTTGGATATTGATCAGAAGCATCCTATGCTAATTCCTAAAGATCATTTTGTAACCAAATTAATTGTAATGCACTATCACATAAACAATCTTCATTCTGGAACTCAATTAACTTTATCTTTGATTCGAAATAAGTTTTGGATTCCTTCTGGAAGAAACTTAATCAAAAGGGTCTTAAATCAATGTCTCGTATGCCTGAAGAGTAAATCTAAGGCTATTCATCAGATAATGGGAGACTTACCAAAAAATAGACTTCTTCCAGGTAGACCATTTGAAAAGATTGGTATTGATTTGGCCGGTCCCATTCAAGCTAAACCTATGTTGAAACGAAGCAAAGTTATTTTCAAATTCTACATAGTCCTATTCGTTTGCTTCACCACCAAAGCCATTCACTTAGAAATTTCATCAGATTTGACTGCGGAAACCTTTCTTGCAGCATTGAAAAGATTCATCTCTAGAAGAGGAAGACCAACTGATATATACTCAGACAATGCAACTAACTTTAAAGGTGCAAGCAACATTTTGAAAGAACGATGGAAGTTGTTCAATGCTGCTAATATTCAAGATTTTTCAGCCATAGAATCCATTAATTGGCATTTCATTCCTCCGTCGGCACCTAATTTTGGTGGATTATGGGAAGCTGGCATTAAATCAGTTAAAACCATCTTATCTAAAACGATGAAATCTAGGTTATTGAATTACGAGGAGTTACTGACCTTATTAGCTCAAATTGAAGCCTGTCTTAACTCCAGACCATTAACTTTTGTTAGCAATGACCCAAATGACTTAACAGCGCTAACACCAGGACATTTTCTTATAGGAAATGCAATACGACATGATGCAGAATCTGATCACTCTACTTTGAATCTTCGCTCCAGATGGAGTCTGATTCAACCTCAAAGAGACTACTTCTGGAACCGTTGGAGCTGTGAATACCTACATCAACTCCAAGAAAGAAGGAAGTGGAGGACTTCACATCCGGATGTCAACATTGGAGATTTGGTTATGTTGAAGGAACAAAACAAACCACTACAATGGAAACTGGCGAGAATTGTCCAGATATTCCCAGGAGAAGATGATCATGTCAGAGTGGTGCTTCTTCGTACTCTTGGGGGCCTTTTGAAGAGACCAATAACCAAGATATGTCCTCTGCCTTACAATGAGTGAGCTCTTGAACTGGAATATAGTTCAAGGTTGTGGGGGAGTATGTTGGAGTCAATTGTAAATATTCATTAATTCATTTATTTGCATTTTTAAATTCATTTTGTTTTCACTAATTTATTTATTTTCTTTTAATCTGTGAAGTTTATTTTGTTATTTGGCACTGTTGGTGTTTGTTGACAGTTTTAATCTCCTACCATTATTATTATTGTAATCGAATTTGTGGTAATAAAACCTACTCTATTCTTTGCAAAGTTTTATTCATTCATTCATTAACTAAAACCTACTCTATTCTTTGCAAAGTTTTAATCATTCATTCATTAACTCAAATATAAATAAATACTCAAATATAAATCTACAATTCGAACAGCCTCGATTCTAAGAAACCCAATCACCAAAAGCACCGACCAGAAACAGAAAAAAGATTTAGTTTACCAAATTCCCTGACTCAACTGCAATAGTGTCTACATCGGCGAGACATCAAGAGACCTTTCAATCAGAATCAAAGAACACCAAAGAAACATCTCTAAACTAAACCCAAACTCCTTAATAGTTGACCACGTCAGGGAAACCGGACACACTCCAGACTTCAATAATACCAGAATCCTCCATACAAATGCCAAAACTAAAACCCAAAGACTCATTTTTGAAGCAATAGAAACCATGAAGCACCCTAAACCATTAAACAAAAGTATACAGTTGCCATCACAGTACGTTCCCCTTCTATCCTAAAAATCTTCAAAAGTCTCCACTAAATCCTTTGAACTGTATATAGTTGATTCTTTATATTTATTCAATTACGTAAATTTCTTTTAAGCTATCTTTGTACTATATAATATTTGAAGTTAGGATCAGACATGACGTGGCCACGCGGTGCTATTGAAACGAGGGCGATAGGGGCGTGGTAATTTTCTTTTCTTTTATTTTGTTTATATTAAAAACGATATATAATCTCTCCTTGTTTGTACACTATAATTAGCTGAAGAAGGGCTTGCCCGAAAGCTTCTTTTATCGCGTTAATAAAAAAAGAGTTGCGGCGATATATGATTCCTTCTTTCCAATAGGTTGCTCTTGTTGAGCGGTACCTAATAAAATGATTTTGAACCATTGTTCTTTTAGAGAATTGAATGCGGGCACATCCACATTCGTTGTAAAAGGTGTGCGGAATTGGGAAATCAAGTTCTGCGACTAAATACATTGCCACTGCAGAAGTGACTGCCATCTAATACCAGATGGGAGATGTGTACATCTGTAGATAACATTATAGGTCGTTGAATGATATTTTGCATCAATCAGGCTGAAATACATTTGCATTGAATTCAAAGAAAGATCACAGCTGTCAACCATCCGTTGTTGGACTTACCCCACTGACCTGTTTGATAAATCCTGAGGGTTCCTCAAATATTTGAATATTGAAGGTTTTGATTAGGTTAGGTTAGGTTAGGTTTTTGATCAATCCCTATACACCTATTCCCCGATTTACACGGTAGATACGTTCCTGAGAAAAACGTGTAAATCAAAAATTATTATTTGTTTAAATAGAAATACAGACACAGTGTGCGTGTGCAGCAAGTCAGCATATAAGCTCGGTATTCCTCGTGAGATGTGTACACAGCGCATGTGTTCAATCACAGTAGCATTTAGTATAGTGCGATAAAAACAAAAAAAACTTATTTGGAAAACCGTGTAAAATCGAAAATGTGTAAAACAAGTACCGTGTAAATCGGGGGATAGGTGTATTTATAAAATTCACGTCTACGTGCACACGTCCACAATACGTAACTAATCTGACTGAAATTTTAACAGTGTGTATAGAGTAGAATCTGAAAAAACTTATAGTGAAAATTTCAGGTCTCTATCCCGAATATTCTTCGAGTTATTCGCAAATTTGCGTTGCAAATTTGCCCTTTTGCTCACAAGCAGCGCCTCTAGCGGTGAAGATGGGAGGTAATATCAGCTGACCTAATGTACATTTAAAACGTGTTTTAACAGAACATAGAGAAAAATCTGGATGAGATATTTATCGGATTTTTAACCAAGAAAATTGAAATTGACAGGTTCTGGGCAAAAATAGTTGTTTTTTAGTCAGAAAATGATTATGACAATATTGCTACACCATGTTTGATTATCAGATACAAAAATATATCGGGAAAAATTCCAAAAAGCAGAGACCACGGTTGAAGCCAGTTCATTTTTAGTATGCTGGAACAAAATTCTAATAGAAAAACATTCATTCGAGCAGAAGACACAAAGCCAGATCATATCTCTATAAAAATATCCCTTCTCAGATACAAAGTTTGGAGCGGGACGTTTCACAAGAGTAACATCCACGGTGCCAATTAATGTCATCTATATTTGTGTTGGGAATCACAATTACACATTCTTTTTTTTTTGGACTCGATTTACTTGCTGCTATAAACATTTTTTTTAAATAAAAGGATTTAAGCACGATTGTTTCTTTTATATACAATACAAACTTCTACTATCCTTACTGCGATGAAAAAATATATTGGAAAGGCTTGGTTCATCAGTGGTGAACCCTCCCAGCAGTTTCGTCAATTTAATTCACCAGAACGCTTCTTAGAGTTCTAATGCTGTATTGGACGATTCTGCTTATATACGCAGCACTGAAGGGTGGAATCTCAGAAATGGTTTTCAAGAAAACTATGGACATAAACTTTTGGGACTGTAGAATTACATATAAATAAATTGCATATAAACATTTTTGACCCTTTAAAAACTAAAAATTTGTTTCTTTTTGGGTTGAAAAAAGGCCTTTTTATTTAGCATTGAAAATGCGCTTTTGTTCCTGTAAAATCTGGTCTTTTTTTTTCGAAGGAGACAGAGGCAATTTTGTTCGCACTTGGTTATCTCGTGTGTTTTCAATTATGCATAATTATGCCAAACTGGCCTTTTGTACTTATTGTTTACGGAAGAGCATTGCTTGATGCAAATATTTATATGTAATTCTACTGTCCTATAAGCTTATGTCCATAGTTTTCTTGAAAACCATTTCTAATATTCCACCATTCATTGCAGCATATATAAGCAGAATCGTCCACAATACAGTATTAGAGCTCTAAAGAAGCGGTCTGGTAGATTAAATTGTCGAAACCGCTTGGAAGATTCACCACTGATAAGCCAAGCCCTCCCAATATTTTTTCATCGCAGTAAGGACAGTAGAAGTTTGTTTTATGTATAAAACCTTTACTGATGATCGCCCCAGAATATTTAAAACAGACGGATGGACATGCGAGATTTGCGGGACAAGAATGGAGCCGGGGCTACATCACCATATACTCTCATGTATGGGGCTGAAAGACGAACGAGAAGTGCTCCTCAGTGAAATAGGCCTTGAGGGACTCTCTTTGGAGCTCCTGTTGAATGAGGTGGTGAGAAACAGAGCTGGAGCGTTTGCGTTGTTCAAATTTTGGAAGACGGCTGAAGAGAAAAGAAAGCTATATACATAATCTAATTGATGTAAATAATCATATGTAAATAATCTTTGTCAGGATTAGAATGACGAATCCTGTATGGGACTTTGATTCTAGTAAAAGGCTTGTTGCTGCTGCTGTATATAGTCACAGTGTAGAAAATACTACAGTAATCCCTCGTTAAGACGAACTCAACGGGAGAACGAAATACCCTTTTCGTCTTAAAAGAATATATACCGAATTCGTATAAACCGAATTCGTATTAGACGAATTGAATTCGTGGTATCCGGGGGTTGTACTTATGTACTGCTGATGAGTAAGAAAACTACATTTCTGAGGAATAACGAATAAATTTATTTGAAAACAATATTAATGAAAATATTTTATAATTTTAAGGAACAACAATTATGTATATGTATGTACATAAAGTATTTTATTTTAAAAGACAATATAATCACAATGTAAGGCAATAACATGAGAATATAAGTTTATTTTAAAACACAAATAAAAAAGAACAACAAAAGAAACAACTTACATAATATACTTGGTACATACAATGTTTATGTGTATGCAGCATATGCATAGAGTATCCTATATCTGGGTTTTCTCTGCAGGCTTCAGAAAGTCTGTTATAGTTTTTTGGTGGTATTTGATTGGGTACTGTTTCAGACACTCCCTTCTTATTTTATCCAGGTCATCTTCAAAATGAACATCAATATCCACAGAGGTTTTGGACAGCTTCTGGAGGGTTTCGAGGGCCGCGATTACTTCCCCTCTAGTAGGCATCATTATCTCTTCTTTCACCTCATCGTCTTCTCTTTCTTCTTCTTCTTTTCTTCTAATTCGGGTGAACCGCAAATTTCCAACCCTTCATCCAGGGCAACATACTCCAGGAAAGTCAAAGTCTCAGCTGGGTTTGTAGCTGAAAGGAGTTTGGTCCATTCTTCAGGCTCATCAAGCATTGTTTCTGGAAGTGAAAACGAATCAGCTGTTTTTTCCACACCCAATGAGACACTTATTTCTTTAGCCTTTTCTTTGACAAGTGCGCCGGATACAGGAATATTATTTTGTCTACTTTTTTTAAACCATTTTAAAAGCTCATCTTCCACGTCTTGATGGGATGCTTTTCGAAGTCGTTTTGAAGAGCTCGAAGACCCTGAGGCAACAGCCGCATCTATTTTTTTCTTTGTTTTTTAGAATGGTTGATAATATTGTAGCGTAGAAATCAAGCCTTGAAATATCCTAAGATGCAGAAGTATTTATTGATGACGTCACAGCGACGAGTCGACAATTATTAACAGGTCAGCCCCCCAAAAACCATTTACAGCTAGAGAATCTTAAGCAAGCAAGCAAAGAAATATTTTAAAGATGATTTCACAAATACAGATTAATATATATTTTTATAATCTGTTGAATATTTTCATTGAATAATATCAAATTAAATAATAAAATATTTCTTCGTCACATAGCCTCCTCCTATAGAGAGCATCGACCTGATGCTCAACAGGAGACTTACGTCGTCAGTCTTAAGGTCTAGTACTATGGCCAGGGATATTTTCAGGTGACTGCGGTGGATGTCTTCTTTCAGTTGAGATATCTTCTTCATGAGGACTTGATAGGTCTATGATTACGTCAAGGTAGCTTTTTCTAATTTCTACTGTGGTCGGCAAGGGGAGTTTTATAACTTTACGGCCTCCCCTCCAATGTGGTCTATCATCTAGTTTTAATGGCGGGGCGTCCAGCTAGATCTTCTAGCAGGTGAGAAATGTTGTCTGTTTCGACCGCGATATGAAGTAGGGCTTCGGTAGCGAGTGAAAGTTTTCCTCGATGATTCGTCATTGGGGTCCTGATATTCAGCTCGAGAGTTGTAGGATACCATTGCGTCTTGCTTTCTTTGGAAATAGTCATTTCTCCTTTCCTCATTGTGTCTCTTCCTGTCACGGCAATAGCGGGCGACGTGACCTGGGCGTCCGCAGTAGAAACAGATAGGCCTTCCCTCAGTTGTACGCCAATCATTGGTGTCGCGTCTTCCTCCTTGTTTTGGGTATCGAGGTTCAGGGTGCGGTCTTATCGTTTCGGCCTCATATCTAGTATTTAAAAACTGTCGGGGTCTTTCCTTCTGAGGGGGACTTCTCCTAGACTTTGAGATTGGCGCCAGGGTTCTTCCAATCTCCTCCTTTACAATTTCTTTGATTGTAGCATTTTTTGGTTCCTCTCCCGAGGAGAGCCTAATGCCCGCTGTACCTCCTCACGAACAATTTGCCTAATCATAGATGACAGATCTTCTCCGTCATCCTGGTCACAGAGAGAGGCTACATTTGGTAGGCGCTCGTACCTGGTTGGGGTTACTCGCCTACAACGGAGCGCTTCGACACGGCGACATTCTGTAATGAATTGCTCGGTGCTCTGTACATCCCTCGGTAGGAGTGCTTGATAAAGCTCCTCAGCTATCCCTTTCATGAGGTGGGAGATTTTATCTTCCTCACTCATTTGAGGATCAACCTCTTTGCACAAGCACAGGAGATCCTGCATGTAACATTCGGTACTTTCACCTTTTAATTGTGCCCGTGTTTTAAGTTTCTTCTCCGCTTGCAATTTTGAATTTTCTTTTTTTCCGAACACATTCTCTAATTGAGATGTGAATTCCTTCCAAGTCTGTATGCTTTCTTCGTTGTTCTCAAACCATTTCAGAGCAGTTCCAGACAGATAAAAATAAACTTTAGTAAGACAAAGGGTTTCGTCCCAATGGTTGTACTTTGCCACACGTGCATACCCTTTTAACCATTTTTGGAGATCTTCACCATCCTCCCCGGAGAAAATGGAAGGGTTCCTTGGCAGATGTTGAACAACGTAGTTGCTTACCTGAGTACCTTCCTTCTTTACATTCATAGAAGTTTCTTCTGGTTCAACAGAATCAATTTTTCTTTTATTTCTTAATGGGTATCGGTCCAGTCTCTCCACCAGTTGTTGCGAAGAAATCAAGCCTTGAAATATCCTAAGATGCAGAAGTATTTATTGATGACGTCACAGCGACGAGTCGACAATTATTAACAGGTCAGCCCCCCAAAAACCATTTACAGCTAGAGAATCTTAAGCAAGCAAGCAAAGAAATATTTTAAAGATGATTTCACAAATACAGATTAATATATATTTTTATAATCTGTTGAATATTTTCATTGAATAATATTAAATTAAATAATAAAATATTTCTTCGTCACAATATGGATTTCGCAATTTGAAAATTTTCGGCAATTTGCGACTTAGATAACACTCCACGTGCAACTTCGTCCAAAATTTTCCTTTTTAAGGCAAGATCAATGGCGCTTTTTTTCGCGGTTTATATGACATGTTTATGTAGGTTTTTTTTATGGAAGCTCAAACAATTCACACTTCGATTATTTAGAATTTAATAATTTTTATTTCAAGCGCATTATTTTATAATACAATCAATTAGTCGGTTATAAAAAAGATATAACAAATAGAAATAAGTCCATTTTCTTCTGAGAGCTCGATTTACACAGATTATTATTCACAGAATATATTTTTATTATTTATATAATATTTAATATTTTTAAATATATGTTTTGTATAAAAATAAGAATAATATAATATTCTGTGAAATTCCGTGAAAGCGTGCGCTCCTTGGCTGCTGGCTGGCAGGGGTCACCATGGCCCCTACATTTATCAGTCGAGAAAAACAGCAATACTGGCACAATAGAGTCGAAATTTTCCACTGATTGAGTACATGGAACGACCCCAAGGGGATGGTTTCATAGAAAATGAGTCATCATAACAAACAAAGGACGAATGTTTACACAAAAGACAAAGGGAGCCAATACTTGATATCAACGGCGTTTTTGTTGTTTTAATAGTTTATTGTTTTACTTATAACTCGCCTTTAAAAACATATTGGAATTCGTTTTAACCGATTGATTAGTTCTGCTGGGGGCTAAATTTAATTCGTATTTCGTCATAACCGAATATTTCGTCTTAACCGGCAAAATCTCTTTGGAAAGCATTGAAATTTAACGGGGGAAAAGAAACGGTTCGCGCAAACCGAGAGTTCGTATAATCCGAGTTCGTGATAACGAGGGATTACTGTATACTATATCTACTCCTTATAGGTTTCTCTCTGTATTCTTAGTTCTCTTCTCTTACTCTGTAAATTGGCGAATCCTTTATAGGACGAGAAGTCCTCAATAAAGGCCTTTGTTGTTGTTGTTGTTGTTTTATGTATAAAAGAAACATTCATGCTTTATATATATAATATTTACATTCCCTGTATATAGATGACGTGTTATTGCTTTATAAATACACCTATCCCCCGATTTACACGGTACTTGTTTTACACGTTTTCGCTTTTACACGGTTTTCCAAATAAGTTTTTTTTATCGCACTATACTAAATGCTACTGTGATTGAACACATGCGCTGTGTACACATCTCACGAGGAATCCCGAGCTTATGTGCTTCTGACTTGCTGCACACGCACACTGTGTCTGTATTTCTAATTTTTATAAATTTTTAATTTTCGAAATAAACGTTTTTCTCAGGAACGTATCTACCGTGTAAATCGGGGGATAGGTGTATGCTTGTTGGAATGACGATTAAAAATATTCAGAGAATAAAGAAAGAATGATCGACCAATCACCATCCACGGCGGCTCTGCAAGCAACATGTTTTTACATATTTCCTTCTTAGAGTTCGTCTCTTTTTTCTCTTAATTGCAATACTAACGTCTTGCTTAATACTGTATTAAATAAATACCTTTTTATTGATTGAGAGTATTCAACTTCAAGCTTATTTAAATGGTAAAAAACATATTTAATATAATCTCTTTCGGACAATGTAATTTGAGAAATAAGAAGAAAGCATTTTACAAACGACAAACTATGGCAAATATCAAAATTCGAAACTATTTTAAAGGCGTAAGATTCTTTTTGAAATTAAACAATTTCTACTGCCCTTACTGCAATGGAAAAATTAATGGGAGGGCCTGGCTCATCAGTGGTGAACCCTCTCAGCGATTTCGCTAGTTTACAACAGTATCACTATAAAAGGAATTTCCAAAAATACAATATAACAGCGGTATGGTAGATTAAACTGGCGAAACCGCTGGGAGGGTTCACCACTGATGAGCCAGGCCCTCCCATTAATTTTTCCATTGCAGTAAGGGCAGTAGAAACTGTTTAATTTCAAAAAGAATCTTACGCCTTTAAAATAGTTTCGAATTTTGATAACAGATGGCGCGCTAGTGCATCATATATGGCAAATATGAATGTAAAATATATCTAAATGATCGTAATTTGATGCGAATGCACATAGATGAACATTCGTGATCAGCGCAGAAAATCTTTTTTAGGAGCAGGTTATTAGCAGATTATTATAGAGGTTCTCGTATTGGGTGATTTGTTAAAGCAAGAATAACCTAACCATGTTATATAGAATGGAAGATAACAGTAGATTGTCAGATAAACTCAGCAAAAGACATTATTCCCTGATGACATAGTTCCAGAGAGCTATGGGTGTATAAGATTATAATCGTTATCTTTGTATGCAAATACACACACACAAAAACCTTTATTAAGACACACTGGTCTTACAGAGGATTCTCCTTGGGGTTACAAGACGGAGAAACCTATGAAAGTGGGAAATATATAAAGGGGTTAAAATGGAGAAAGATTATATACACATGATAAATATATACAGATTATTATTTGAATGATCCTATGGAAAATAAGAATATGGATTTGGAAATATGGATGGAAGAAGTGGAGAGCGAAAAGAGGAAAAAAACAGGTAATTACATATGGAACATACATATAATGGAACAGTCAATTTAAGCTCTTCTGCTCACACAGCACAGGTGGACCATGACTTTTTTCAAGAAATCTTTAAGAGATTTTCCAGGAAAAACCGAGTGTTCAGAGTTGTAAGGTAAATACCGTTTTATCGGTGTGGGGGGTTAGCTTGTATGCAAATATCAGACGCACCTAAATTGTAGTTATTATGTAAAATTTACTGTCTTTTTGTTGTTTTTGTGTAATGTATTAAATATATGTCAAATAGATATAGGTTGGGATAAAAGGAAAGATTTCGATTAATAAAGGATCAGTGTGAAAGTGAGGTTATCTCGGGCGTCTTACTGAACCCCCAGCTTGAAATTGTCTCCACGTGGTCCCTCAATATCTGATTTTAAGGGCAACTAGAGCAGACAGCCCTTATCGTACCAACAATGGGTCTCAAAACAGCAGAATAGTCAAATCGCCGTGAAGCACTCATGTCAATTTTTCTGAACTCACCATTCGATTGGGTGCGGAGTAGTGAAGACAAGATGGTACCTGTATCACATATGTATACACTCTACCCCCTATGTTCCCTCCCAAAATTATGAATTTTGATTTAATTGAAACCATAGGCAAGAATTTGGGATCTACGATGTACAGAGAGAGGACTCATCAAACCTGTTGGCATACTCCATAGGGCTAGATTTTCCCTCCTGCACTATGGTTTAACATTCTGTCTTCTTTTTAGATAATATCATAGTGTTATCTGTTGTGCTGTAAACATTATAAAGAATGGGCCTGTACAGCAATTTGAAGGACCACCTCGAGCAATAAGAACCTCTTGGAATTTGCTCCACCTTCGCTACGGGTTGGCCTGGTATTGCACTACTTTCAAGTTCTGCTATGGACCAGCCCAAAGCCCCAGTGGAGTATCAAGACTTCCAGCAGCCAACGAGCTACTCCCAATGGCCTCAGAGGGTGGCTGCCCCTCCTTGGTGGAAACAACTCCTGCATTTGGGTGAGTATCTGGCTCGAGGCGGTTCTCAAGGTAAGTCGGACATTTTGGGTGACGAAAGATCGCCTGGCGCTCCATCGAGACCCTGCATATTACAGTACCCTGAAAATTACGTCCCTCTTAGATACACAACTTTAAATACCACATATATATTCCATCGTATGAAAGATTTCGCCAATAGGTATCTTCCAGTATTCTTTCATCCAGAGTGAATAGGTCGCTGTGGCGGCATTCGAGACCAAAATGGTTTTTGTGGACTTTCGCCACAGATGTCCCCACTGCCTAGAGAATAGGCCGACGCCGAAGAGACAGGTATTCAGATCAATAGGTAATTTGGTAGAAGAAAATCCCCTCCTGGAGTAGAGATCGAACGATTTGGTACCTGTGGGTCAACATTCCATCACACAAGCGGCACAGATGACCGCAACTTCAAGCTTGTTTAAATGGTAAAAAACATATTTAATATAACCTCTCTCGGACAATGCAATTTGAGAAATAAGAAGAAAGCATTTTCCAAACGACAAACTAAGGCAAATATCAAAATTCGAAACTATTTTAAAGGCGTAAGATTCTTTTTGAAATTAAACAATTTCTACTGCCCTTCCTGCAATGGAAAAATTAATGGGAGGGCCTGGCTCATCAGTGGTGAACCCTCCCAGCGATTTCGCTAGTTTACAACAGTATCACTATAAAATGAATTTCCAAAAATGGAATATAACAGCGGTATGGTAGATTAAACTGGCGAAATCGCTGGGAGGGTTCACCACTGATCAGCCAGGCCCTCCCATTAATTTTTCCATTGCAGTAAGGGCAGTAGAAATTGTTTAATTTCAAAAAGAATCTTACGCCTTTAAAATAGTTTCGAATTTTGATAACAGATGGCGCGCTAGTGCATCATATATGGCAAATATGAATGTAAAATATATGTAAATGATCGTAATTTGATGCGAATCCACATAGATGAACATTCGTGATCAGCGCAGAAAATCTTTTTTAGGAGAAGGTTATTATCAGATTACTATAGAGGTTTTCGTATTGGGTGATTTGTTAAAGCAAGAAGAACCTAACCATGTTATATAGAATTCAAGAGATAACAGTAGAATGTCAGATAAACTCAGCAAAAGACTAATTCCCTGATGACAGAGTTCCAGAGAGCTATGGGTGTATAAGATTATAATCGTTTTCTTTGTATGCAAATATCAGACACACCTAAATTGTAGGTATTATGTGAAATTTACTGTATTTTTGTTGTTTTTGTGTAATGTATGAAATATATGTCAAATAGATATAGGTTAGGATAAAAGGAAAAATTTTGATTAATAAAGGATCAGTGTGAAAGGGAGGCTGGTCTCGGGCGTCTTACTGAACCTCCAGCTTGTCTCCACGTGGTCCCTCAATATCTGATTTCAAGGGCAACTATAGCAGACAGCCCTTATCGCGACAACAATGAGTCTCAAAATGGCAGAATAATCAAATCGCCGTGAGGCACTCATGTCAATCTTTCTGACCACTATTTTATTGGATGCGGAGTAGTAAAGACAAGATGGTACCTGTATCACATATGTATACACATTACCCCCTATGTGGCCTTCCAAAATTATGAATTTTGATTTATTTGAAACCATAGGTAAGAGTTTGGAATCTACTATGAATAGAGAGGACTCATCAAACCTGTTGGCATACTCCATAGGGCTAATTGTCCCTCCTGCACTATGGTTTAACACGCTGTCTTCTTTTTAGATAATATCATAGTGTTATCTGTTGTGCTGTAAACATTATAAAGAATGGGCCTGTACAGCAATTTGAAGAGCCACCTCGAGGAATAAGGACCTTCCGGCCCTCTTGGAATTTGCTCCACCCTCTCTACGGGTTGGCCTGGTATTGCACTACTTTTAAGTCCTGCAATGGACCAGCCCAAAGTCTCAGTGGAATCCCAAGACTTACAGCTGTCAACTAGATACTCCCAATGGCCTCAGAGGGCGGCTGCCCCTCCTTGGTGGAAACAACTCCTGCATTTGGGTGAGTACCTGCCTCGAGGCGGTTCTCAAGGTAAGTCGGACATTTTGGGTGACGAAAGATTGCCTGGCGCTCTAGCGAGAGACCCTGCATATTACAGTACCCTGAAAATTACGTCCTTCTTAGATACACAACTTTAAATACTACATATATATTCCATCGTATGAAAGATTTCGCTATAGGAACCTTCTAGTATTCTTTCATGCAGATGATAGGTCGCTGTGGCGGCAGCATTAGAGACCAAAATGGTTTTTGTGGACTTTCGCCACAGATGTTCCCACTGCCTAGAGAATAGGCCGACGCCGAAGAGATAGGTATTCAGATCAATAGGTAATTTGGCAAAAGAAAATCCCCTCCCAGAGTAGAGATCAAACGGCTTGGTACCTGTGGTTCAACAATCCGTCACACAAGCGGCACAGATGACCGCTTCGAGACAAGATAGTCAGCATGTCGCAAAGCTTGAAGAATCATCTGGAGCGAGGCCTCTGCGTCATGCTCCAAGAGGTAGCTTCAATCAAAGTATAACCAAGGGGTGGAGTATCCACAGTTAGTGCCAAGCGCGCCACGTCTGGCTAGCAATATAGACAAGGTGGTTCGGTGACTCTCGTAGGATGATAGATTCTGACACGCAATCAGCTCAATATCTGGAGACAGCAAATTTCATCAGTAGATGCTGGTTGAGGACCACATTGGCCTCGCATTCCCAAAAGTGCTAGATCAGGAAAACCAATGGCGAACTCTCCAATGGTTGACTTGATCTAGACTAGCGTGGGCCTGACCCTCCAGCGATTATCAGAGAACTAGAAATGAAAGAGTATTTTCTGATAAAGAGAATTGTGTTATCCGCATAGAACGCAACGGCAACCGAAGCTCTTCTCGAGGTGACGCAGCGGTAATTCTTGTTGATAAGAAGGCGACGTTCAGATCGCAATCTTGCCGTTTAGATGCGAGAAGACATGGTGTCGTCATCCCTGACATGATTCTCCGTAATGGAAAATGGCACATCCAAAAGGCAAATGTCAGCCCAGCTTCTCCAAGACGGTCATCAGATAAGTCTAGTTCAGGATGTCTAATTTGACTTCAAGTCCAAAGCAATGTCAGTCAGCCGCCTGTCATGTCTCGTTGCTGAGGCGACTTTGTCCGACATTCGCGCAATGCTCAAGGTGGTAAATTTCCCCCGCACACATATATTCTTTGGACACAAATCTGGCAAACGATGACGCAGATGACCCATTAGCACGGCAATAAGGATCCAGTAATCGGTAGTTGTACAACTGGTTGGCTATATATCATATAGACGATGATCATTGTTGGATCTTGAAAATAGAGGTATTTCACCGCTGAATCAATAGGCCTCGAGATCCACCAAAGATTTTCCACGAAAAAATATTTTCATGTTCGTCCTGTTCAGAGGCAGCCGCAATCTGGCTGTAGGGAATGTGAGTCAGTAAAGATTATTTATATCATCGAGCTCTAGGTAAATCACTTAGGTAAGGAAGTAGACCGTGGTTTCATCTGTGCAAAGAGCCTGGACGAAGCGATTGCTGAAGTCTCCATCAAGAAACACCTTAGTTGATTCTTGAGATACTTTTGTCTGTTAGCGTAGGCGGGAGAGATCGACGTCTGACTCAAGGAAAACGCCCGAAGTATGACAAGAAAGGATTGTCGGAGCAGGCAGAATCGTCCTTCAGCCTTTGATTCAGGAAACGACTGAATTTCTCAATGTATTCACCGCTAGACTGGGCGACGGCAGGCATGAGAGTTCGTATCTACGCAACCAGATTGATGCTGGTCCATTGTTTCTACAGCATCGGGAATAAATATTTGCCAAGTCACACGCAATAGGAACGTGCCCAATCCATTTTGTCGGGCGACGTGACCGCAGAATCTTGATGGAAGTAGGATTCTATCCAGACGACGCGTGTCGCCCCAACTTCCTCTTGTGACGACCTTGGTAGGCGCCAGCATAGCATCGAACCCCAGACGCGAAGACGCAAGAGAAACTTTACCCTAAGATAGACGTTATGAGACTGAAATCTTTACCATTTGAGGAAGTGAAAAGCTTTCCCGCTCTTCATCAAATGGCTCACAAATCAAGCCTCACCACAACACATCCTAGACTGCATCGGATCAAATAGAAAAGTTCTATCTGAACCCTAAAGAAGTCTTGATCAAATTAGATGCGTACAGCCTCCAAGAACTAGTGTGAAGACTCGAACAATCTTTACCAACGGCGGTGCTGTAACCATGGTAGAAGTCACAACCATCGTATAGTTCCACTACATATGTATCCTGCAGGAATCAGATGTCAACACTATTCGCAGTGAGAAACAGAAGCCCTGAACTATTTTACAAAGAGCAACAAAGCCGCGCGTTCAAAGATACAATTCGGAAGTTGATTTTTTTTACTGCCTGGAATAATTTTTAGATCGTGCAGATTCTTAATGCCTTTCATCTGAAAACGTTGAAAGTTCTAACCAAGGTTTCAAATGTCTTAGTCTTATTTTCTACTCCGTGTGTGAGTTGGTTGAGAAATTGTTCATCTTTGAGTTGTTGGTGAAAGCCCTGATCAGTTCTTCCCTCCACAGGCCCAACAATTTGACTTCAGTCAAGGACGCTGTAGAAAGTTGTTGACTTGCAGCTTCAAAAGTTGATTTCGTTGAGTCACTTGACTTTGGTTTAGAATATGGTTTTACGGGCACTAGCCAAAGTGTATGATTTTCGAACCCAAAAAATGAATGTAGCAAGCAGACAAATGGTGGTGGTGTCTTGTCCATAGAGCAGATCAGGTCCGTGCACCCTGATCACAATACTGGCCAACAAAGATGCCTTGTCCATATGGATGTATTCTTCTGGATTGATGTCTGTCATATAGAGGGCTGCAAGGATGGCCGGGCAACTGCATATATGGTCCGGAGTGAGCAGACAAGTTGCAATGCACTATAGCAAAGTACCAAGGTGCTGCACGTAACCAAGGTTGTTCAAAAAAGGTTATATTTCCTAACTTTGGTTGAAGGAAGCTCCTTAGGTAGAGGAAGCCTCGAAGAGACCGACTTTTTGGTTTGCCTATGTTGATGGAAGAATATTTTGAAACGACAGTAATAGGTATATATAAAATAAAAGGACTTAAAAGCGCGAATGTTTCTTTTATACATAAAACGAGCTTCTACTGTCCTTACTGCGTTTGAAAAAATATATTGGGAGGGCTTGGCTCATCAGTGGTGAACCCTCCCAGCGGTTTCGCCAATTTAATCCACCAGACCGCTTCTCAGAGCTCTAATACTGTATTGGATCATTCTGCTTTTATATGCTACACTGAAGGATGGAATCTTAGAAATGGTTTTCAAGTAAACTATGGACATAAGCTTATAGGACAGTAGAATTACATTCAAATATTTGCTTCGAGCAATGCTCTTCAGCAAACTATAAAGACAAGGCCAGTTAGGAATAAATTAACACAAAGCAATAACGCGCCATCTATACATATAAAATAAAAGGACTTAAAAGCGCGAAAGCGCATTCGTTTTATGTATAAAAGAAACATTCGCGCTTTTAAGTCCTTTTATTTTATATGTATAGATGGCGCGTTATTGCTTTGTGTTAAGTAATAGGTATACAACACTAGTTGTTTATATGAATTCCGCCTTTGCCGGTCCCAAACCCGGATGAAAAAGGAGGAGGGGAGCAGTAACAAGCTCACTAAAAAACCTGGGTTCAGCTGGCCTGGCTGATAGTACCCTGTAAGGGCTCCTAATTCAGGGATACAGGATGAGCAGCGTTTGTACTCCATTTTAGGAGCAGCTGCACATGGCGTCTGTTCCTCATGTCAGAAGCAGCCATTTCATATTGGAGCTAAGTCGGCCTGCCACTGAGTAGTGCTCCCAGTCTTAATGACAAAGGCAGACACATTCTACTTCACCCAGTCATGATGGTTGTCAAACAGACACCATCAAGGGTCACAACTTGATACCCTAATATGATTGAGTGGAGATAAGAAAGAAGAAGATAGTGTGGGGCTTTAATAGAACAGGATGGTTTGTGTCATGTTTTATTCAACAAAAAAATGATTTTTAAAACAAGAGTAAGAAAGACAGCTGAAGCTTTAAGCTGGGAAGCAGCTTGAGGCGGAAGAATGGGCAAAAATATCAATGCCAAATTAAACATTGATTAACTTTGTAGAGAACAACTTTTGATCACCATTACTATATTGAAATGATATAAAAGAACAAAAAGGAACTTCTTGTGTGTTCTTTTACATTATCGCAATATGAGGTTACAACAACAACAAAAAGCCTTTATTGAGGACCTCTCGTCCTATAAAGGATTCGCCAGTTTACAGCGTAATTGAAGAGAAGAGAACTAAGAATACAGAGAGAAATCTATAAGTAGTAGGTATAGTGTAGTATTTTCTACACTGTGACTATATACAACAGCAACAACAAGCCTTTTACTGGAATCAAAGTCCCATACAGGATTCGTCATTCTAATCCTGACATAGATTATTTGCTTATAATTACACTGATAGACAAAACTTAAGGAAGTTGTACCTTACAGTGATATATATCACTGTGCATCAAATATCTCTCAGAGTTATTTTCTGAATCCCGATATATATATGCTATAAGGTACAACTTCCTTGAGTTTTGTCTATCAGTGTTATTTACATCAATTAGATTATGTATATAACCTCCCCTTCTCTTCAGCCGTCTTCCAAAATTTGAACAACGCAAAAGCTCCAGCTCTGTTTCTCACCACCTCATTCAACAGGAGCTCCAAAGAGAATTATCGCAATATATTAATTAACATTACAATTAAGAAAAATCTCAATATTGTGTGTATGGCATTATTGCTATTGCTTGATTAAAATAATCTAAAAATATTTAAAATGTACCAATTTCAATATTCAAATATTTCTATTAAAACTTTAAAATATAGTTCACTTTTAAAACTTCATATAAAATTGAAAATAGCGATTAAAAATTCAAATATTATTATTAAAGAGTATAATTTAAAAAGGGGTATATACACCGATCAAATTAATTGCAAAAAGTTTCTTTAATATAAAATAAAATATAAAACGGCTAGCTTTCAAGCGTTAGCTCATCATCAGGCCAAGTAATTTCGCAAATTACAACAGTATATATAGAGGTGTGGTAGGTGTTTTTTACATATATACAACTGAAATTATCTCTGAAAATTTATATATAATACAGTCGAACTTGGATAATTCGAACCCCAAGGGACCATAAAAAAATTCGAATTATCCAAAAATTCGAATTAAAGATGTAACATTATTTATATAGGAAATTCTAGGGACCAAGATAAATATTCGAATTAAAGAGGTTTTCGAATTAAAGAAGTTCGAATTATCCAAGTTCTACTGTATAATAAAAATCATTTACATATAACGGAAATGAAATTATTAAAAACGTTATGCCAGAGAATAATTGAGACATGATTCATTTCGAAATCACAAATTAAAATAAAATAAAAAGTGAAATCTATATATATATAAAAATGAATGTCTGTCTGTCTGTTTGTCTGTGTGTACTCTATGGATTCAAAAACCGTACATCCAATCGCCGTGAAATTTTGGGATATTATTAGGTATATCCCCGGAAAGGTTTACGAAAAATAATTTCTTGAATATCTTTAATATCCTTAGAGTTATTTACAGATTTGTAGCTTTAACTCGCAAGCAGCGCCACCATTGAGACCGAGTTAGGCTTAGGTTTTGGTCCACACCTGATGACCTTGGGTCTTTCAGTGCTAATATATTAAGTAAAACTAATTCAAATATTAGTGCTTTAGTGCTATCTCCTTGAGGTTACCGATTTAAAAGTTTAAATAATTATATATATATATTTAATTATATATATTCAAATACTATATTATTTACCGTATATATATATATACGGTATATATATGTAGTAATGTATAGTTGTTGTATCTTGTTGGATGAATGCAGTGTGGCATGTTGGTTTGCAGTCGTGGTGGCCACAATGATTAGAGTGGTTTCAGGCGTGATTGGGATTACACAAAAGGACGAGGCATGTTGGATGGCACCATAGAGATGGCGAAAGAGTGAGTGTAGCCGACACTAGTCGGGGAGAGATCTGTCTATATATAGAGGGGTCTGTCCATCATTGTGTCTCAAAGCCGACTAATCTGTTTGCATAAGAAGGGGGCATACCCGACTTGTTTTTCGGACCTCTTTCCTCCTTCTGGCATCGACTGTCACTCACTCGAAATTTTATTTGTCACTTTGGCAATTACATTATACATTTATACAATACATGGAGACATAGATATATTGGAATATATTACAACATATATATACCGATTTAAAAGTTTATTTTCTAATTTTAGATTGTATAAGAAACATATTTTATTTTAAGTATTGTACTTTATTTTAAAAAGTTTAAATAATTGTGCAAGACGATATATATGATATATAAAAATCAAAAGAAATAATGAGTATCGTTTAAATATAAAATTCGAATAAATATAAATGCGATACTAAAAATTAAATTTCTATTCAATGAATTAAATTAAAAAAGTTTAAATAATTGTGCAAAACGCTATATATGATATATAAAAATCAAAAGAAATAATGAGTATCGTTTAAATATAAAATTCGAATAAATATAAATGCGATAATCGTTTAACATAATTTGAGTATTTTTCAAGGGACCGGGAAAAAATGTTCACTAGCTAAAACGATGACTTTGTAATGTAGAAAATTAGGAAAGACAAAATTCAGGATGACACGGCACACAGGGACCGGGAAAAAAATGAGCACTTTATCGAGAGATTCAAATTTACAAGTTTCAAAATATCAAAATATATCTTTTTTTTAATAAGTTTATAGAGAATTGTTTTAACAAATGTTCAAGGGACCGGGAAAAAATGAGCACTTTATCGAGAGATTCAAATTTACGAGTTTCAAAATATCAAAATATATCTTTTTTTAAATAAGTTTATAGAGAATTGTTTTAACAAATGTTCAAGGGACCGGGAAAAAATGTTCACTAGATAAAACGATGATTTTGGAATGTTGAAAATCAGGAAAGACAAAATTCAGGATGACACGGCACACAGGGACCGGGAAAAAATGTTCACTTTATCGAGAGATTCAAATTTACGAGTTCCAAATTATCAAAAAATATATATATTTTTTTAAATGAGTTTATAGAGAATTGTTTTAACAAATGTTCGTTCGACAAACCTTTACTCGGGTAAAACCTCAGGCGAAGCCGGGTACATCCGCTAGTATAGAATATAAAAGAAAACTTAAGTGAATGGATAACGAAACATAAATGGTGAAGGTAAAGACTATGGTTTTATCTACGTGATGTGTGCTGCTGTGGTATATCGATTACTTGGCCTGATGATGAACTAACGCTTGAAAGCTAGCCGTTTTATATTTTTTTTTATATTAAAGAAACTCTTTGCAATTAATTTGATCGGTGTATACCCCTTTTTAAATCGTCATTGCAATTATTCCTCAATCTAAAAGAGTATAATGTTGTTATATTAAAATGAAAATTATTGTAATTAAAATGTAAAATGTTGTCTCTTTTAAAAGTTCAATATGATGCATTAGCGCACCATCTTTGATAAAACACTAACCGAATGGCCCGGGCAACGCCCGGGTTTTACCCGATTAAATGTTTTTATTCAAATACTATTCGTTACAATTATAAATTGGCGCCGTGGATGTCACTCTTGTGAAACGTCTCACTCCAAACTTTGTGTCTGAGAAGCGATATTTTTATAAAGAGATGATCTGGCTTTGTGTCTTCTGCTCGAATGAATGTTTTTCTGTTAGAATTTTGTTCCTGCATATTAAAAATGAACTGGCTTTACCCGTGGTCTCTGCTTTTTGGAATTTTTCCGGATATAATTTTGTATCTGATAATCAAATGATGATACAGCAATATTGTCATCATAATTTTCTGACTAAAAACAAAAACAACTATTTTTGCCCAAAACCTGTCAATTTCAATTTTTCTTGGCTAAAAATGCGACTAATATCCCTTCGATATTTTTCTCTATGTCCTGTTAAAACCCCTTTTTACATGTACATTAGGTCAGCTGATATTACCTCCCATCTTCACCGCTAGAGGCGCTGCTCGCAAGCGAAAGGGCAAATTTGCAACGCAAATTTGCAAATAACTCGACGAATATTCGGGATAGAGACCTGAAATGTTCACTATAAGTTTTTCCAGATTCTACTCTATATACTGTTAAAATTTCAGTCAGGTTAGTTACGTATTGTGGACGTGTATAGCCGACAAACATACATACATACACTGACTTTTATATTCTGAATATAGAGCAATCCATAATATATGTATATTTTAAAAAATAAGGCTTATTTTGTATTGTAATAAGATTATTTATTAATCCGATATTTCGATGGACCAATCTTCCATCTTTTACGAGGTATTTTGCCGTGAAGCACGCAGCAGGTCGCGCCACTAGACGTCTTCCAGACTTTTCTTCCATACTTTTCTAGACTTTTATATGTATATAGGGATTTGAACTATTTCTGACGCGTATGTTTCATTATAAGTAAAACAAATTTCTACTGCCTTTACTGAAATCATAAAATAATTAGAAGGCCTGGCTTATCAGAAGTGAACCACCCCAGCGATTTCGCCAGTTTAATCTACCATACCACTTTAATATTGTAGTTTGCTGTTTTTTTTAAACAGATTCTGTGCTATACTCTTTAAAAAGGTATCCTCTAGAAGGGTTTGTAGGGTTAAATAATTCCAATTACCACACCTAGATGGCGTTATATTTATTGTTATTGTTAGAATACCATTTAACTAAAACTTGTATGCCTAAATAAGTCGAGAGACTTTTTGAAATAAAAACAACTTTTAATGGCTAACCGTGTCTGTGGTGATTAATGATCCTACAGATTCACCACTGATGAACTAGGCACTCTCATTATTTTATCATTGCGGTTTGTACAGTAGAAAATTGTTTTATTTCAAAAAGAAACATAAGCATCAAAAATAGTTTAAATTTCTTTTAACAGATGTCGCGCTATTGCATTGTATTGATATTATGTTCAAAAAGACTATTTACAATTTACAGAAGAGCAATATCTTCGAAGCATATTATCTATATATATAAAATTGAATGTCTGTGTGCCTGAGTGTCTGTGTGTCTGTGTGTGTGTCCTCTATGGATTCAAAAACCATACATCCAATCGCCGTGAAAATTTGGGATATTATTAGGCATATCCCCGGAAAGGTTTACGAAAAATAATTTCTTGAATATCTTAAATATCCTTAGAGTTATTTGCAGGGGGGCGGGTGACCTCCGGGAACTACGTCCATCTTCCATAAACGACCATGATTTTATTCAACTTATCGAGTATTTTTCAAGGGACCGGGAAAATATGTAGATAAAACGATGATTTTGTAATGTAGAAAATTAGGAAAGACAAAATTCAGGATGACACGGCACACAGGGACCGGGAAAAAATAATCACTTTATCGAGAGATTCACGACCATGACTTTATTCAACTTATCGAGTATTTTTCAAGGGACCGGGAAAATATGTTCACTAGATAAAACGATGATTTTGTAATGTAGAAAATTATGAAAGACAAAATTCAGGATGACACGGCACACAGGGACCGGGGAAAAATGTTCACTTTATCGAGAGATTCAAATTTACGAGTTTCAAATTATCAAAATATATCTTTTTTTTTTATAAGTTTATAGAGAATTGTTTTAACAAATGTTCGTTAGACAAACCTTTACTCGGGTAAAACCTCGGGCGAAGCCGGGTACATCCGCTAGTATATTTATAATTATAGGTATTTCTTCTGTCCTCAAAGCTTATGTCCATAGTTCATTTAAAATACCCTTTCTAAAAGTATATTTTCAGTATAGGTATAAAAGGATCGGTTCAAAATCACATTAATAGGTACCGCTCAGCAAAAGCAACCTAGTTCATGATAATTGAAACAGTGAATAATATATGAAGGTTATTCACATATTAAACAAAATGTTAACGCGGGATTCAATCGTGGTTCATGACGGTCGGGAATCGAGGGTTGTTTAATTTAGTTATAATATTTTGTTTATATAAGGTTTAATATAATTTTTCTATGATTGTGTAAATATTCATTGAATTTATCATCATCACCTTTGTTGTTTACAAAAAATGTTATATGAAAAATAAAGTAATGTAATTGAACGAAATGGTTGCCCTCATGTTTACTGATCCAATGTTTTAATAATCTAAGGTTTATGTTGTAAGAAAATTATACATTGAGAGGAATTATACAAGGATGTTACCCACTCGTCCACGTTGTATAAAAGGAAAACAGCAAAATCAATACCAATACTGAAAATATACTCGTGGAAAGGGTATTTTAAAATGAACTATGGACATAAGCTTTGAGGACAGAATAAATACATATAATTATAAATATATAATATGCTTCGAGCATTTTTTTCTGAAAATTGCAAATGAAAGTCTTTTTAAACATAATATTAATTCAAACGCGCCATCTGTTATTAAAAATTTGAACTATTTTTGACGCGTGTGTTTCTTTTTCAAATAAAACAATTTACTACTGTACAAACCACAATGATTAAATAATGAGAGGGCCTTGCTCATCAGAAAAATCAATAGAAAAGAAGTCTGCGGACAAGTGGGTAACACCCTCGATTCCCGACAGTCATGAACCGGGATTGAATCCCACGTTAACATTTTGTTTAATATGTGAATAACCTTCACGTATTAATCATTGTTGCAATTATAATAAACTAGGTTGCTCTTTTTGAGCGATACCTATTAAAGTGGTTTTGGAAAAGGAACAAAAGCAATAATATAGCAGTATAGTAGATTAAACTAGTGAAACCGCTTGAAGGCCTCATCGTTGATGAGCCAGGCACTCCATTATTTTATCATTTCAGTAAGGGCAGTATAAAATTGTCTTATTTCAAAATGAAATATACGCGTTAGAAATAGTTAAACATTTCTTAAGAGAGGGTTCAATACCTATTTATAGAATTTTCGACTATAAATTCAATGCCTCAAAATAAAAATCGGAAATTATACTTGCATATATCCCCATACATCTAACTATGAAAAAATAATAGAAAAAAAAGATAAGTGGGTCAGGAGTTGATATTAAAAATAAAGAAGGCATCTCCTGACCACGAGCACATGTGCTTTTTAGATGGCAGAGCGCCATCTAGTGGAGCAAAAATAAACTAAACGTTTATTTAGCTTGCTCCGTGATATTTGGCCAACCCAATTTCTTGATAAATCAAGAAAAAGCCATCCACGAACGCGTTTCGCGCTGTTGGCACTCGCCAGCGTGGAGTAGGCTGTAACCACTGCGACCAAAAATATTTTTGGTCCTAGAGGCTTCTTGAGAAATCAAGAAATGGGAATGTAAGGCCAAATTTTCGTTAAGATGCTTAAGCCTTAGGGGGGAATTGCATCTTTTCTCAATACAATTAAAATTTTGCGCAGTTTTTTTGGATGTCACAATGCGCAGTCAGAATTTTTGTTGAGGTAGCTTCATTTTTGACAATTTGTAGCAAGGATGGCAGTAGTTTTGTAGTGGCAGAAAATTTTCTTTGATTTCTGGTTAAATATAGACTTCAATATAATGGTCTGTCCAATTTTTTTACTCTGAGAGCTGCCTTCAACAATACGTTTCATTTTTCTCTCCATTTTTCTATATGCTCAGCCAAGTTGAATATGTTATCACAAAATTTTTTTAAATGTAAGAAACTGCTATTCAGATTCACTGTTAATTTTTTAGATCACAGAAGAAGGAAATGTTATCAAAAGTGAAAATAATTGCTCAAATATTTTCTTTGAGAAATTTTGATTTTTTTTTTCAAAAGATTTTGCCAAAATTGAAATGTTGCTATTTATGTTAAAATATTTTAACAAATTTGTATTAAAATCATTAAAATTATATAAAACCTAAACACAATACATCACAAATTTTTACAATATGTTACTACTTTTTTATTATTTATTTTTATATGTAAATAATTTTTTCACGAGAGAAAAAATTACAATTCACAGACCCACACAATTCTAGGAATGGGTCCAAAAAGCTATACTTTTATAAGACTAAAAAAAAAATAATATTAATAATTAGGCCTAAAATCTGACTATTTGGTGTAGCGATCCAGGTACTTGGGTAATATATATCTCTATTGTGAGATAAAAAGGATTCTCCAAAAATATATTTTAACCTTATATTAATTTAAAAAAAACAATAAAAACAATTTTAAACATCACGTGATTTTATAGAACAATGGTGCCAGATTGTATAGACTTGATGCTTATATGACTAAATATTTGAACAAATATCATTAATTTATTTTTCTATTAATTAATATGTTCTTACATGAACGAGAATCTGAATAGTGTGGTGTCTGGACTTAAATTTAATATAAATATTTAAAATCAATTATAATTCGAGTAGATTAATTTTAAATAATTAATTAATAAATTATATCTGTAAAATAAACAGTTCAAATGCGAATATAACAAAGGTAAAACATTTTTTCTTCTGTTTCCAGAAGTCAAATTTTAACAACAACAACAAAAGTATTTAGTAATTTGACCAAGTGGTGAAACCAGTTTTTTGACCCTCGTCTCTCGCAAAATAAATAAAAAACTAAAAAGAGCTCCGGCCTCGTCGAAATTCATAAATAAAAGCGGCAACACTTTTATAAAGTTACCAGGTATCGTGATAGTTTATCCCATTAATAAAACTGTAGTTTTTCTTAGAATTAACATATATATCTCTATTCACCATACCTTCGATTATGAATCATTGAAAGTTTTAACCCTTAAAGGTAATCATCGTTTTATTTATTTATTTTTTAAATTGTCCTCATATATAGCAATATATATGTGGAGATAAAGAATAATAATATGGATATATGTTATTATTATGTTATTATAAAATAAATTTCTATGTATTGAAAATTTAATGCAATTTATTTTGAATTGTTGTTGTTGGTTTTTAGTTAATTATTGTCATATCATGGGGTGGAATATAATTAACATGCTTTATAGCGAAATATTTAAGATTTTAAAAATAATTTAATTGAAATATATGCATATCTTTTTTTATACGATTATATCATTTACTTTTTTTAAATGTTTATAATGGAGTCGATTAAAAAATAATCTGTTTTTGTTTTTTGTTGTTTTTTTTTATTTTTATTTTTTGACATGTCAGGGCATTTAATTTTTAATATTTTTTATTTGTTAATTATTTTTTTTGGACAAAATTTATTTTTTAAATGCCAGGTAAATATATAAAATTTGATTTAATTTTCACAAAAAAAAAATGTAATTAATAATTTTTTTTTTTTAAATATATTCTTAAAAAAATTTTATAAACATCTCACAATATATATATATATATTTTTTCAAAATTTATGTTTGTTATATTTATAATTTCTTGGAATTGTGCAATAAAAAAAAATTGTGAAATTTCAGCAAAGGTATGTCCTCAATAGCAAATTGTTAAAAAAAAAAGCGAAACATTTTATTAATATTTTGTATCTAAAAATATGAGAGAAAACATTTTATAAAAATGGGTTAGATGATCTCTTGACCATTTATTATTTTTTAAAATAAAATAATCAAAAAAGAAAACAGTCATATATCAAGTCACTGAAAAATGATTCAAAACACCAACTTGACAAATGTCAACTCTCAACAAGAAGTTTGTAATACTTAACTCCTACCAATTAAGAAGAATATGAAATTCTATAGAATCAATCAACAAAAAATTTAAGATGTTCTCATCTTTAATCCTCAATCAAATGAAAAGTGGTCAAATTATGCCATATTAGCCTCAATAATATACACTCATGGACAAAACTTAAGGAAGTTGTACCTTTATATATTGGGATTAATTGGGATTCAGACAATAACTCTGAAAGATACACTCATGGACAAAACTTAAGGAAGTTGTACCTTTAAGCATCTATATTGGGATTCAGACAATAACTCTGAAAGATACTCTCATGGACAAAACTTATGGAAGTTGTACCTTTTAGCATGTATATCGGGATTCAGACAATAACTCTGAAAGATACTCATGGACAAAACTTAAGGAAGTTGTACCTTTTAGCATGTATATCGGGATTCAGACAATAACTCTGAAAGATACACTCATGGACAAAACTTAAGGAAGTTGTATCTTTTAGCATGTATATTGGGATTCAGACAATAAATCTGAAAGATACACTCATGGACAAAACTTAAGGAAGTTGTACTGTTTAGCATGTATATTGGGATTCAGACAATAACTCTGAAAGGTACACTCATGGACGAAACTTAAAGATGTTATACCTTTTGAAATGTATATCGGGATTCAGACGATAACTCTGAAAGATACACTCATGGACAAAACTTAAGGAAGTTGTACCGTTTAGCATGTATATCGGGATACAGACAATGACTCTGAAAGATATTACAGTGACCTTTACTGAAGAAAAATGAGATAATCAAGTGTGAACGAAATTGACTGTCTCTAAAAAAAAAAAAAAAATAGACGACTGGGGATAAGATATCAGATATTGTTTTGTCCATGAGTGTATCATGTAGCGCCAGCCCATCTATGGATGCTTTTTCTATCTGTATGGATCAATCTCAGGAGGTGGCCATTTTTGTTGTCGTTTGTAGATATCGTCATCTCTTTGCAGATTGGTCTTTCCTACAAGCTCATCTTCATTAGCATCATGGCCAGTTCCTCTATCAGAAGTTTAGCCATCTCTCGTGGATCAACATTTCATTCCTTTCTCATAAATTCACATCCTCTTTCTTATCTCTACTCAATCATAACAGGGTATCTAGCTTGTAGAGCTTGTTAGTGGTGTCTGCTGGGGATGCTGAGTAGAGCTTATCACAAAGGAGATTTGACATCCATATGATTGGGTGAAGTAGAATGTGTCTGTCATTAAGACTGGGAGCACTCCTCAGTAGCAGGCTGACTTAGCTCCAATATAAAATGGTCACCTCTGACATGAGGAACAGACACCATGTGCAGCCGCTCCTAACATAGAGTGCAGACGCTGCTCATCCTGTATTCCTGGATCAGGAGACCTTACAGGGTACTATCAGCCAGGCCAGCTGAGCCCAGGTTTTTAGCAAGTTTGTTACTGCTCCCTCTCCTCCTTTTTCATCCAAGCTTGGGACTGGCAAAAGTGGAGTTTTCATATCTTCTAATTCCTTACTATTCACTAGATAGGAAAACCAATCCTTCCTTTATCTACCCTTCTCTTCTTTCTTCAAAATAAAAGAAAAAAAGGACCTAATCCAAATAATTTATTAGTGTGTGACGTTTCGGCAACAACATTGTCACCATCATCAGACAAAAGAATGATGATGGTGATAATGTTGTTGCCGAAACGTCACACACTAATAAATTATTTGGATTAGGTCTTATTTTCTTTTATTCTTTTGTCTGATGATGGTGACAATGTTGTTGCCGTCACACACTAATAAATTATTTGGATTAGGTCTTATTTTCTTTTATTATAATCTATAATCCAAATTGTGCTTTATCATTCTTTCTTCAAAGTATTCCTTCCTGCATTATGAATAATGGACAATCTTGTGATGATTCACTGAGTTCAAACCCCCCCAATTTCCTTTTGATTATATCATTTAAAAGCTTATATTTCCCATATAATCGTCTATAAACATCTTGTCATATCTCCCATTTAATCTTGGAAATTATTATAGCACTTCAGTTTTTTTGTGTCCAACACTCACATAAACCCTGATTGGTAAAAATGAGAATCCTTTTTTTAGTTACATTTTCAAATCTCCTTTTGATAGGCACAATTTGGATTATAGATTATAATCCTTTGGATTTGGTCTTATTACCTTGTGTTTATAATCTATAATCCAAATTGTGCCTTATTAATTTTATTGACTTCAATGGACCTAAGAAGTTATTCTTCCTGGATTTGGTCTTATTACCTTGTGTTTACAAATCTCCTATTGAAATTTTATTTCTTCTAAAATCATCCTTTGCCTTTGTAATTCTAACCTCAAATTTGTTTCACATCTTCATTCCTCATTTATGATTTTTCCAAGATTGAGTTTGGTAGCACCATTATTTTTACTTGTTTCTTGTATCTTCTGTAAATATCAAGCCACTGCAGATCGTGGTTCCCTCACTCATATTAGGGTATCAAGTTTGTAGAGCTTGAGACTTTTGATGGTGTCTGCTGGGAGAAAGTGTCTGCCTTTGTCATTAAGACTGGGAGCACTACTCAGTAGCAGGCCGACTTAGCTCCAAAATAAATGGCCACCTCTGACATGAGGAACAGATGCTATGTGCAGCTGCTCCTAACATGGAGTACAGACTCATCCTGTATCCCTGGATTAGGAGTCCTTACAGGGTACTATCAGCCGGGCCAGCTGAACCCAGGTTTTTTAGTGAGATTGTTACTGCTCCCCCTCCTCCTTTTTCATCCAGGCTTGGGACCGGCAAAGGCGGAGTTAAAAACTGACAGTGGCTGACGCAAATTTACGTCTACCAGGATCTTGTCCCTTCTTGTCTATCTATCAGTGGGTTGGGGGGATGTCAGCTGACCTAATGTCAAATGTCATGTCAGACCGCTGTTCTTGCAGCTCCTATGCATCTGCGGAATCGTCCGTCCTCAAAGTGTTAATAAATGCTCACAGATCGCAATTTGAAAACAATAAATTTAGTGGCAGTGTGAAGGCACTCTTGGCCAACAGATCGGTTTCTTTCTTCCTTCCTAACTGGTCCGTCCGCCCCCCTCAGCTCTCTTAGGGTGTCACACATTATCTAACTGACCCTGCTTGCCACCACAGGGCAATATCATTTACCAGCGGTCTGGTGGATTGTTGTTGTTTCTTATCCCTCTTGTGTAAAGATTACATAAATTTCATGAGTTCATGCTCCTCGAGCTTTCTTTTGATAAACAGCAGCCTAAAGGTCCTGTTTAGTGTATCTAATGCAAACCTAAATGTGTTCTGGAGCTGTAGGTGCAAAGCTACATTTTGGGCAAGTGGGGTAGATTTTGTTGTTATTTTCTATCTTCACTGGCTTGAGAGATGGTCTGTTCTAAATCTTGTTAGTGTTGTTTAATGCTGTCTGAGGTTCAGAGCTCCTCCTGGGGCCACTCCACTGTACCAGCCGTGCTTAGGTGGGGGTCTGGTGGATTAAATTGGTGAAACTGCTGGGAGGGTTCACCACTGTTAATCCATGCCTTCCCTTTATTTTAATTTCATCGTAGCATCTTTTTGTCTTTGTGATAAGGACAGCGGGAAGAAGTTGTATTTAGAAAACTATCGCACAAAAATCATTTCTTGTACTCAATGAACTGTAGATGGAAAATTTGCCGGGAGGAAATTGATCCATAGAAGCATAGGGCGCCTCTCCCGTCAAAATAAACGTCAAAACCTGACGCCATCTATTGACCGTCGCCGCAACTAACGGTCTCGGGTCGGTGACAAAGCCACAACACCAGCTTTGGCAAACTGGGAAACGTCCACCTAGAGACCATGGTTTCGGGCTAATGGACCTCGTCAGTCTAGGGCGGACTTTATTCCATGAGATCCACACGGGATCTAATGGAATCTTCACAATCTACCAAATCTGGCAAGGTGGCTGGGCCAAATCTATGGCTAGAATATAGATGGAAAATTTGCCGGGAGGAAATTGATCCATAGAAGCATAGGGCGCCTCTCCCGTCAAAATAAACGTCAAAACCTTACGCCATCTGATCGCCCTATGCTTCTATGGATCAGTGAACTGTGTTTGACATTAGCTCATATAACCTAGCCAGACAAATAATTTTCAACCATCTATGACAAGATACAATTTGGATTGTAGATTATTAACACAAGGTAATAAGACCAAATCCAAATAAATAATGTGTGAAGTTTCAGTAACAGCGTTGTTTTTGAAACTTTACACTATTTGTTAAATAGGATTTGGTCTTATTACAGTAGAACCTCCCTTTAACAGACACCTCTTCACAAAGGACAGTTTTCATTTGCAAAATTACCATTTTTACAATTTAGCAACTCTCCGATAAGAGGACATCTCTCCCTAAAGGACACTTTGGCTCTGCAATTAGGTGTTGTCCTTTACAGGGAGGTTCTACTGTACCTTGTAATTCAATCATATAATTTTAAAAAAAATGTTTAAATGTATCTTTTGCGAGATTTTATATATAATGGTTACAATTTGATTCGTTTGGGTATAGAATTTTTTTTAATTGCAACCGAACCTTGCTATACAACAACATCACTTGGGGGCCAAGATTTTTTTGTTGTCCACTCAAGGTAATAAGACCTAATCCAAATAATTAAATAGTGTGTGACGTTTCGGTAACAGCGTTGTTACCGAAACGTCACACACTATTAAATTATTTGGATTAGGTCTTATTTTCTTGTATCTATAATGTGCTTTATCAAGACCAAATCTAAATGAATAAATAGTGTGCGATTTTTTCAGTAACAATCCAAATTTGTACCTTATCGTTAAATTATGAAAAAGGTATCTCCTTATCGTGCAACTGAAAGTTGCTGATGGCTTGCGCCAACTATCGGAATAAATATCAACTATTCTCGTTAATTTTTCATTATTCCAGAATTGGCCAAATACCCATTCTTGATTAATCAAGAAAAGCTAACCACGGATGCATTTCGGACTGTTGGCTCTCATCAGCGTGGTGCAAGCTGTACCTCAACGACCATAAAACTGGTCCTTAGGGCATCCTGAAAAATCGTGAAATGAGAGAGTGCAAGCCATCAGCAACTTTCAGTTACACGATAAGGAGAAGCCTTTTTCATAATTTATGCACCTTATCCCAGTACAATATCACATTTGTACTATTTATTTTACATTGTGTCGTGGTCTCACGCAATTCTGGCCTTAACTACACGTTTCACGATTTTTCAGGATGCCTGAAGGACCAGTTTTTTGGTCGTTTAGGTACAGCTTGCACCACGCTGATGAGGGCCAACAGCCATAAACGCGTCCTTGGTTAGCTTTTCTTGATTAATCAAGAATGGGTATTTGGCCAATTCTGGAATAATTAAAAAATCAATGAGAATAGTTGATATTTATTCCAATAGATGGCGCAAGCCATCAGCAACTTTCAGTTTCACGATAAGGAGAAGCCTTTTTCTTAATTTATGCACCTTATCCCAGTACAATATCACATTTGTACTATTTATTCACTTATCGTTAAAATTTGGAGGTTCTGACCAAGTTGGTGTTATAAAGGAATCTGTGGTTCCGCTCCATATAGGAGATATCACTGGTCAAAAACTATTAAATCAGCAGTAAGTGGCTATCTCTAGCAGACTTGGGTCAGTAACACCACACCTGCTTTGACAAATTCAGAATGCCTTACCTGGAGACTGTCACTAGTATAGCTTTTGCAACTACAGTTAAACCTGTCTATAGCGCCCCCTCTAAATAGCACCTTCCTCTCTATAACGCCCGATTTTAAATACATAGTACGATGCGATTTACATTAAAAGTGACCTGTCTATAGCGCCCCCTCTAAATAGCGCCTTTCTCTCTATAGCACCCGATTTTAAATACATAGTACGATGCGATTTACATTAAAAGTGACCTGTCTATAGCGCCCCCTCTAAATAGCGCCTTTCTCTCTATAGCGCCCGATTTTAAATACATAGTACGATGCGATTTACATTAAAAGTGACCTGTCTATAGCGCCCCCTCTAAATAGCGCCTTTCTCTCTATAGCGCCCGATTTTAAATACATAGTACGATGCGATTTACATTAAAAGTGACCTGTCTATAGCGCCCCCTCTAAATAGCGCCTTTCTCTCTATAGCACCCGATTTTAAATACATAGTACGATGCGATTTACATTAAAAGTGACCTGTCTATAGCGCCCCCTCTAAATAGCGCCTTTCTCTCTATAGCGCCCGATTTTAAATACATAGTACGATGCGATTTACATTAAAAGTGACCTGTCTATAGCACCCCCTCTAAATAGCGCCTTTCTCTCTATAGCGCCCGATTTTAAATACATAGTACGATGCGATTTACATTAAAAGTGACCTGTCTATAGCGCCCCCTCTAAATAGCGCCTTTCTCTCTATAGCACCCGATTTTAAATACATAGTACGATGCGATTTACATTAAAAGTGACCTGTCTATAGCGCCCCCTCTAAATAGAGCCTTTCTCTCTATAGCACCCGATTTTAAATACATAGTACGATGCGATTTACATTAAAAGTGACCTGTCTATAGCGCCCCCTCTAAATAGCGCCTTTCTCTCTATAGCGCCCGATTTTAAATACATAGTACGATGCAATTTACATTAAAAGTGACCTGTCTATAGCACCCTATTTTGGTAAGTCCCAAGAGGGGGAGCTATAGACAGGTTTAACTGTATTTTGATTGAGATGTCTTTTTTATAAATAATAATAAAAAAAAAAATTATATAGAAAAAATTTCCAGTTAACACAAGGTAATAAGACCAAATCCAAATAAATAGTGTGTTATGTTTTGGTCACTGCATTATTACCATCATCAGGACAAAAGTACTTTTGTCTGATGGTGGTAATAATGCAGTTACCGAAACATCACACACTATTTATTTATTTGGATTTGGTCTTGTGCTTCTAATCTATAACCCAAATTGTGCCTTATCAATTCCATTCTAAATTTTGTTGATCATAAAATTGGCCTAGCCAACCAGTTAAACACCTCTTTGGCATATTCTGAAGATTCCAAGAATCCATTGAGTATCTCATGAAATCAAAGCCCTACCCTGGAGTGATGAGGTCTATAGCCCCAAGCTATAGTCTCCGGGTGGGTGTTCTGAAATTGTAAAAGCTGGTGTTGTGGCTTTGTCACACTGCCATGGTCTGATAATTTACAGAGATGGTCACTAGATGGCTTATAGTTTTTGTACCTATTTTGTTATGAGATGTGCCTATTTATCTTTATGGGTCTATTTCTTCATGCTGCAAAATTGCCATTTGATGTTTCCACCGTATGTAAAGGTGTATTGGAAAATAAAACTGAGATTAAAGATGAGTGTCTTGTGTGAATTTTATTAGCAAGCTTTCAGACGTCCTTCTACAGGCTTTACGATAACTAAACAAAAAACTAGATGATTTTTAAGCTTTTTGCTAAGTTTTTTGCCTTTGAGAGGAAAAATATAGTATTTATAAAAATATTAGTTCCGATCCCCTATCTAAATCTAATGCAATATACTCTGTTAAATGTAACCAATGTAATGCCACATATGTAGGAGAAACCAGTAGGACAATAGCCACCAGACTAAAAGAACACGAGAGAAACATAAGATACAAAGACAATAGATCCTTAATATATCAACACACCAGCACCACTAGACACACATTTAATCTCAAACAAGCAATAGCCCATTATCAAGACATAGAAAGAAAACAACAACAATTATTCCTAGAAGCACTGGTATCATCAAAAATAAATAGCATCAATAGAAAAATTGACCTCCCAACCCAATATAAAAATATCCCTGACAAATAATCTAAATATTAATAATTATTAGAATGTAAATATATTTAATCCCAATATAATATCTCTATTACTTTAGCTGGAAACAATCTGATGCACGCCCGCGAGAGCACATGCTAATAACAAAATATTTTCAATTTTACTGTGTATAAATATTATTTTGAGTTTGTACAAAGAATATCAGCCCGTTGAAGAGCAGTTAATTTGCTCGAAAGCTAGCAAATATAAATAAAAAGAAACTTTTTACCTGATTCAATTTTTACTTTTTCAAATTTATAAAAATAAAGAAAGAGAAAAGTGAAAACAAATTTCGTATGTACAGAATTGATATGCAAAATTTGTGTTAAGGACGTTAAATTTATGAAATTAAAACTTTTTTACTAGGCGGCCATTTCTTTTGGAGCTAAGTTGGCCTGCCACTGAGTAGTGCTCCCAGTCTTAATGACAAAGGCAGACACATTCTACTTCACCCAGTGTGGAGATAAGAAAGAAGAAGAGAAGAAACTTTTTTACTATTATGACTTCAATACAATAAAGGTAATGGCAAAGGCGGCAAGGTGTATTGTAGCGAGATATTGGTGTGTTTATAAAAGTTTTCCTGTATAAGCAAACTTATGATCAATCTAAGGTATGTGTGTGTGGTCCAGGGCAGTCCCAAGATGATCCCAGCCAGAGCAGGAAAATGAAGGAGAATATGCATGCTTTCCTCCCGAGTCGGAACAACACCAGAACAGGCAACCCCCTGCTGTGCAAGGACTACCTCATCAACCTGATCCGCAACCACTCCTCCATCCTCCAGCAACGGACCATGCAGGAGGTCTCCCCCAACAGTCCGGAGGCCATCTCCCTCGACCACTGCTACCCTGTTAAGGACAAACAACCAGAAAAGAAGATCATTGTCCAGCTCTCACCTTCGCCCAGTAAGAAAGTCCAGATAAAGCCTTCAAAGAACAACCTCCATTCCCATTTCCTATCTCAAACAGGGCCCCTGAAAATCACCATTTTCAAGAAGCCAGCATCATCCTCAGGCCAAGGTACTGTGTACACTGCCACGCGCCCCCCAGAAGCCCCTTCAGCTCAGCCCCTTGTTGTACCGTCAGCGAATCCGTGTACAAATGGTGAACCTAGCAAGACGACGGCACCTTACATTTCTTCCATCAAGCTAGAAAACCCAGAATCCCCGCCACCCCAGCCGTGCAATGGCCTCCACACCAAGCCTCCTAGCAATGTGGAAGAACCCAAGACAGAGGAGATTGACCTAGTGAAAGATATTAAAACTGAGATTGCAGAAATTAAAGTAGAACCTACGCAACACGTTCAACCCAAGACTTCTCCAAAGAAAGCGACCAAGAAAGGTTCATCTGCCAATAGCAGTAGGGCCAAGCCTCCAACACAAACCAAAGGGAAGCGTAAGAAACCACAGAAGTATAAGGGCAAACGGAAAAAATTCAAGGACAATAATCTAGATGATGGTTTTGACATCCCAGACCAGTTTAAGAAGAAGAAGCCTCCTGCCCCCAAGAAGGAGACTTTCGACCCTTTCATCCGGGTTGAAGGAAGGAAGGAGTCTCCCTTCTCCGTAACTGTCTACAACCCAAGCTCTTCAGATGATTCCAAACCCACCAAACCTAAGCAGAACAAGGAAACCTCCACCACTGTCCTCAGGAAGAAGTTCTGTTTCAGGGCGACCTCCCAGAATTACGACAATATTAATGAGGATAAGACTTGGAGATGCGCTTTCTGCCACACCAAGAATAACATCCATGGTCTGGGTGACCTCTTTGGGCCGTATTACCGCTCAAACCACTGTGATAACTCCGCGGAGGAAGAGGAGATTTGGTTCCACGAGGCCTGCGTCGTGTGGTCCCCAGGTATCACCTTGCGTGACAGCCAGCTCGTAGGCCTGGAGGAAACCTTGCGCGACAGTCTACAATACTCTTGCCGCCAGTGCAAAGTAAACGGCGCCACCATCTGCTGCAATAAGAACAAGTGTCGGAACATTTACCACTATCTTTGCTCAATCCAAGCCGGATGTAAATTGGATCCAGAAAACTTAAATTTAGCCTGTCCGGATCATGCTTCCCTATGTACATAACTTCTATGGATGATGAGGAGAAGGATGATAATATATTTTTGTACATATATTTAAATTTTTTTTTTTTTTTTATTTATCATATATTTAAAAAGAGAATTTCCTATTTTTAAAAAAAAACAGAATCTTTTTTAAAATAATGATTTTAAAATAAAAGCTTTTTTATATATATATAAAGCTAAACTTTCTTTAATTCAACACCCCAAAGAATGAGAATTTTTTTTTTTTTGGTTAAAGTTTGTGTTGAATTTTAAACTGGGTTAGGATGAATTCATTGTGAGTTTTATTCTCTCTGTTAGTTGACAATTTTTTTTTTTCTAGGATATTTTGTTGTCAAAATTTAAGGGGGTGTTGAATTAAAGTCGGTGTTGAATTATAGGTGGTTAAACTAAATAGGTTGATAAAGGTTTTATATATGATAAGGCACAATTTGGATTATAGATTATAAACACAAGGTAATAAGACCAAATCTCCAAATAAATAGTGTATGATGTTTCGGTAACAACATTGTTACCATCTTCAGACAAAAGTGCTGTATTGTGTTTAAAATCTATATAATACAAATTGTGTCATCATTT